>PVJL010006201.1:10874-95966 GCA_004026885.1 Lyroderma lyra | reverse complement strand
CACCAGCAGTGTACCAGAGTTCCTTTTTCTCCACATCCTCTCCAGCACTTGTTATTCCTTGTCTTGTTGATAATAGCCATTCTCACAGGTGTGAGGTGGTATCTCATTGTGGTTTTGATTTGCATTTCCCTGATAGCTAATGAGGATGAGCATTTTTTCATATGTCTGTTTGCCATTTGTATTTCCTCATGGGAGAAGTCACTTCAGTGATGACTGTTGTTGAGTTCCAGCCAGATGACTTGTAATGGGCATTTACTTTCCTAAAGCAGGAATGACAATGACCAGTTTACTAGAAGGTACCAACACTTCAGACATAACTTTCATTGGTGGATGAGGCAATTTAAGAATTTATGGTTGTAATGTTCTTTGAGGTCCGTTCATGAAACAAATACCAAAATGAAGTAGTTGCCATGAAAATGCTTTGAAAATTTATAATGACTTAACTACAAATAAAATAAGGTACAGAGTAATTATTACCAATATTTAAAATGGAGAATTTCCCTAGTGACACTTACATGAAGCCCTTCAACTAATCCCTCTTACTTAAGAAAAAGGAGAAGTTGGGTTTGTGTGAAACATTTGTAGTGATTCTACGGGATGCTAGCCCACCATAGTGAACATGATAAGAGGTTGAGGTGGATAAAAACAAAAAGAGGTTGCCTTCAAGTATTTGGAGTTAGTTTGAGAGAAAGAACTAACTGAGAAAACAGGCAACAGAAATTGAAACAGTCAATCAGATAATTACATAAAAAACTCATTTATGAATTACTGTACATTTTTATACATTTTGCCATACAACTGATTAGCATTATCTTTTTGAAAACTTTTTAATAAAAAAATAATTTTATATTTTTTCTTGGTTTTCAGACATTGGTCCTTAGGTGCTGGCTGTGACTTTGCTTCTTGTTCACTGTGACATCTTGAGCTTTTGTTTCTATAAATCTATATGTGGATAGCTGAACTGAGGTTTTTCAGACCATATTTTTCTGTACATCTTGGATTCTAAGAGTATAAATGGAATATTTGTACTTTTATTTTACTTTTACTATACCCCATGTTTGATTTATTGCATCATGAAAGCTTTAATCATGATATAACCTCTTTGCCCTTCTCCCTTTGTCCCTAAGCTCTTCTTTTTCTCTTATCTTATTCTTTATTCTTTAGACTTAAGATTTTTCCAGGGTAAGTGCTTGGCTAAAATAAATATACTGAAACACTAAACAGAGATATTGGGGGTTCTAGACTTCAAGAAATACAACTGCCTCTCCAACTCTTCTAGTTTATGTCTGTTACATTGATGATGTATTTTTTTAAACAATTTAATCTTTTAAATTTGGCTTTATTTTCTCTGTTTTGATTGTTGATGAAATAGGTAAGCCAAAAATTTTAATGTATGTTAGACTCCAAATGATTTACTTTGACTTTGCCCAGAAAAAGACACAAATTAAGATTCCACTAGAGACAATAATTTCTCAGTTATGAATTGACACACAGTTAAGCCCTCAAAGCCCAGGCATAGAGGGCCACAGCAAGGTGTTTGGGTCACTGAGATTAGAATTGACCATTGTTTCAGCAACTTCTCCTATATAATGACCAAGAGGCCTTTCCAACAGGACAGAATGTTCCAGTAATGTCTACATGATAGAATAATATTGCACTTTTTCTGTGAAGTCATTAAATTACACAACTTCATAGTTATAGGTGATATTAGAAGTCATTTAGTCTAACTTTCCAACAATTGCAAGGTTTTCACATATGATATCTTTAATGAAAGGTCGCTTAAGCTCTGTGTGGACCTTGAATTTATACCAATAATAAGAAAATGCTGTCAGATGTCAGCATCATGGTGGAGCGATAAGACTCCTTTGTTTCTTTTCTAAAAGGTACAACAAATTGGACAACTACAGTTCAACAAAGGATTCCCTGTTCAACACATAAACACATACAAAAGAGCCAAATATTGAGGCATCTGAAGGTCAGCATATTGAAGCAATCATACAGGAGGCAGGAAAGGGAGAAGAACAGAGAGAGGGGCCGCAGACACAGTACAATGCCTCTGTGGCCCCAGCTGATGCAGCAGCAGAGTAGGAGTTTGGCTGTAGTCCTTACATAGCAACTCGGAGGGTAGGAGGGGAAGAAGCAATATTCTGGCCTGTGTAGCTGACTCACATTGCAGCTAAATTTGGTGATGGCAGATGTGGCATAGTGGTGTGAACACTGGGGATTAGTGGCCACCATTACCAGCAAGAAAGCAAAACCACAGACTTGTGAACCCACCTTTTTTTTACTCCTCTTTACTTTCACCTTGCCCTCCTCCCTACTCATGCCTCCCAGCACAACCCAGTAGGGACAGAACCCAGTAGAAGCAGCAGAGATGCCTTGGATAACAAAGCATGGCTGGCAGATTCTAATTACAAAGAGGCAGTGGCAGGAACTCAGAGTCCCATTGCCTGACACGTCCCACCACCAGGGTGGTGCCCTGAGATTTAGGTGACTCAGACAGAGAAGGGACACCAACCACCTCAGTGAATATAGGGCATTTTTTTACAACTGAGGTGACACCAGCCCACGAAGATCCCAGATATGCCAGTAGTGCAGGTAAGAGAAAACAAAAAACCACATGGTAACACCATCTACTGGAAAATAAAAGAAATACCTTTGCTTATCAACCTCTTGAAATGTTAAGAGCAAAACTATATTTGAAAAGAGTTCACTACTTCAAATGCCCAGGCAGAGAAACAACCCATCCAGTACTATGAATAACCAAGGTAAAAAGGTAGCTCACAAAGAAAATTAAAAGTTTCCAGAAACCAAGCTCAAATACATGTGATTTAAATGACAGAGAATTCAAGATTACAGTTATGAAAAAACTCAGAGATACAAGAAAGGCAGTTCAGTGAGCTCAAGAATAAAATCAATGAACAAAAGTAGTACATTACCAAAGAAACTGAAACTATAAAAAAAAAAACAAAACAAACAGAAATTCTGGGGCTGAGGAACACAATGAATGAGATGAGGAATGCATTAGACAGCACTGAAAACAGAGCAGAACAGGAGAGAGATGTGGCAAGCTTGAAAATGGAAATCTAGAACCGACTCAGGAGGAAAAACAAAGTGAATTGAAGGTTAAAAAAAACACACACACAATGCTACTGGAAGTGGCAATACAGGAATAATGGGTGCACTAGAAGGAGAAGAGGGAGAAGGGTACAGAGAGTTTATCCAAAGAGGTAATCAACCAAAACTTCCCAAAACTATTGAAAAAGTTAGACCCTTGAATTCCAGAAACTATCTGAGAACACTTAATTATCTCAATGCAAAAGATCTTCTCTAAGACAAATCATATTCAAACTGTGCAAAGTTGATGATAAAAAAGGATTCTCAAGGCAGTCAAGGAAAAAAAAGACTATATTTTACAAAGGAAACTCCATTAGATTATCATTCTATTTTTACAACAAAAACCTTACAAACTAGGAAAGAATGGAATCAAATATTCAAAATATTGAAAGAGAGAAATCATCAGCCAAGAATAATACATTCAGCAAAATTATCCGTTAGATAATAAGGAAATAAAGGCTTTCCCGGAGAAATAAGAGCTGAGAGAATTTACCACTACAAGAAGTGCAATACAGGAAATGTTGAAAGGCACTCTCCTACCTGAAACAAAAAAGCAAATGAATCCAAAACTGTGAGTAAGAAGAAAAACAGATAGAAGCAGGAAATTGTAGCTCTGTTTCAGAATAAGGTATTAAACACTTAAATGTAACATAAAGATTAAAGGGGGGGAGCATTATTAAAAAGACTATATAACTTCTCCAATTTGGAAATGAACACACAGCATACAAATGGATAATTTGTGATAAAAAATAAAAATAAACAGGGAGGAAAAAAAGGATGAACTTGCACAGTGAATGACAGTAAGATGCATTGAGAAGAAAAAGAATATTGCATGATGAAACAGTTTTTTAAATTAACCTATTAGTACCCATAGAACACAGATCTAGAGCTGAGACATGCAACATAATTAAAAGAGGAAAAAACATCATAGAAAACCTCCAAACTAAAAGAGCAGATAGAACCACAAGGAAATAGGAACAACCGAGATACAAAGCAACCAGAAAAGAAAAGAGAAAAAGGCTGTTGTAAGTCCTCATTTATTAGTAATCACCTTAAATGTAAATGGCACGAATTCACTAATAAAAAGTCACAGAGTACCAGGAATCAACTGTATGCTGCCTTCAGGAGACCCTTCTCAGCTACAAAGATAAACAAAGTTTTTGTTTGTTTGTTTGTTTTTTTATTGGGGTGACATCTGTTAGCAAGGATTACATAGGTTTCAGGCATACAATTCTACAGTGCACTGTCAACTTGTTGTATAATAAGTTCATCACCCAATGCGACCTCTCCCTCCATCACTTTATATTTAGCTTCCCCCGCTCCTCTCCCACCCCCTCCCCTTTCTCCCCTCCCTAACCCACTCAAAGTTTTAAAATGAAGATGTGGAAGATGCTTCTCCAACCAAATGGCATCCAGAGAAAAGCAGGTATCAGACAAAACAGATTTCAAGACCACAACAACAAGGAAAATGTGACAAGATACGAGAACGAACATTTTAAAATTTGATAAAGGAGAAAATTCATTATGAAGATTTAACACATAAGTATACTGGTATATGCACCCAACTTGGGAGACCAAAATATATAAAGCAATTACTCTCAGACCTAAAGGAAGAAACATACAAAAATACAATTATAGAAAGGGACCTGAATACCCCATTGACAGCAATGGATAAATTATCGAAGCAAGAAGGAAATACTGGGTTTAAACAACACATTAGACAAATGGCCATAATCAACATTTGCAGAAATACACATAGAACATTCTCAAAAGTAAACCATGTGTTGGGTCATAAAACTACTCTCAAGGAATTTAAGAAGATTGTACCCATACCAAGCATATTCTTACTGATACACAACAGGCAAGAAGGTTTGACAAAACCAAGTTCAGTGAGAAGGTCCTTAAATGACATGATCCCTCACCCTCATTCTTAACTGGAAACTCCTCTGAAAGGATTTGCAGGATCTCACCCTCGTCTACCACCCTGCCTCCTTCTACCTTCAAGTCAGAATGGGTTGCTCTTGGCCTCACCATTTCTCCCAGAACACTCTGTGTACCTCTTCCTCAAATGACATAGCACCTGGTCTTCAGTTTCGCCTACTTACTCCAATTATAGGTCAAGGAGCTGGTTGACCCATTTTATAGTCTTGATGCTTAGCGGTGCTTGACACATAGAATGTGCTCAATAAATACTAATCCAATAAGTAAATAAAGGAGCTTTCTTTAAATAAACATTCTGAATCTTCCTAAGAAATTGCAGGTATCAGTGACATTTGATTCCTTGGGGTCTTCAGATAAAAGTGTAGAAAGATTTAGACGCCCTGTGTCTGTATTATCTGAGTATGAGTGATGGTGAGTATGTAGTCGGGCATTCTTTACTTCACTAACTGTGTCGTATTTGTGAGCACGAGTTCTTCACTCTCCCTGGCTAACTCTGAAACATTCATCCCCTCCTCCACCTCCACCTGGCCAAGGCAGAGATGACACCAGTGTCCCCAGACCTTTCAGCCACAGTGCGTCCTGTAAGTGTGATGATCTCCATGGATGTTTGGGAATGAGAAATATTTTTAATTTTTCTGTGTTCCAGCTGTAATTATCATAACAATTTTTATGTGTTTGCTTTCATAAAGCCCTTCACTTATTGAAGTACTGTCACATACTTTTCTTCATTTAGACAAAGTGATACAGGAAGTTTAATAATAATGTTGGCAATGTAAAAATGAATGATACATAATATTGCTGGGTTTCTTATACCAGACCTAATACTTTATTGTTTTGTTTTATTTGTAAGTGGTGGCTAATAGTGCTCTACTGTCTGGGCTGATTGGATTTGAATTCTGGCTTCATTTACCGCTGTATGACTCAGATAACTTACTTCAACTCTCTATACCTGTTTCCTTATAAGAAAGAGGGGCACTTAACAGTAAATATTGTATAGAATTGTGGTGAGTAGGACATAACACACATCAAGTTGGCACATAGTGAGTATGCAGTAAACAATATTATCATTAATGCTCATAGTGAACTTGCTGCAAACTGTACTTTAACAGATGAGTAAAGAGAGACTTGAGGTCTAGATTCAAGGTGCTCATGGCTAACCACCATGCTTCCTACCTATTGGGTATTGGCAGTCATACATTCTTATTAAATTAGCCTTGAATACTTGGGTCAGTTGGTTTTAAAAAGTAACAAAAGCTTCCAGTGTGTTTTTTGATAATTTTGAATTCTCTTACATCCAGGTGGTATGTACCAGGCCCTCTGATCTGTCTTCCTCATGCCCCCACTTCCCTGCCCTTTCCTCAGACTGTGGAAATAAACCACCCTGTTTGCAAGGGCAGTGCAATTTCGTGCTATGGTTCAGCAGTCACATCCTAGCCGCTGGCCTTCGCACCAACTGTCATACCTCTACCTGCTACCAAGTGGCTCTGGAAGAATCACCCAAGAAACTTCTTGCCCCTGAAAACATCAAAGCTGTCACTATCCCTCTCTTCATTCTTCCTACGGAAGGTGCTATGGTTGGTATAAGTGGAGGCAAGGGCTCAGTTGCCTCAACAACATGGGGGCAATTCAGGTCCATGGGAGAAGGGCACAGTGGTCAGGGCAGGCAGGTGAAATCTCACGCAATATCCAAGGCCGTGGCTAGACCCTCAGTCCCTGAAAGTACTCACGGAAAGGCCTTGAATACTTATGTGTGTAAGTATTCATCCAGCACCCTGAGTGGGTTTCAAGTAGGAAGCCTGCTGCCTCAAGTTATTTTTTTTTTATTGTATAATAATCAGGCGACATTTTTGAGAACATGTCAGAGATCAGAAAGCATCAGAAAACGCTTCTACTGAAGAACCAATCAACCTAAGTTAATAGTTTAATGGCTGTTTTTCCCAATGAGAAAACAAATTCAGGCAAAAGAGGGAGAGAGAGAGAGAGAGAGAGAGAGAGAGGAATGAAGCAGGCACAGAGAAAAATTTTATCTGGTCAATGAAAAGAAGAAAGAGACGTCTGGAACCATGGCAGTGGAGTGGGGCTTACTTTGATCTGGAAAATAGGTTTCTTTTCTTTTTTTCCCTCCTGTGCTTGCTTTTTTCTCAGGCGGCCAAGAGATGCTTTTGAGCTTGATGAGGGAGGGCCTTTCAGAATGGAGGGGCACCTCAGAAGAGAATCGAATGACTGCTTTCATGGACAGTGACTTTAATAGACTCATGTTTGAAAACTATGCGATTAAAGGAAATATTATTACAAATAACCCCTATTTGTTGCTTTAAAAATACTACCGATTAACCGAAAAATGAGAGAGAGGCGTGCAAGATTATTATGTTAGGTGTAAACCGTAGATTGTAGGAGGGGAATGTCCACACAGAGACACATGGCCTATGTGTAACACCCAAGGGGAAAAAGAGAGGGCACCTGCAATGAATCATAAACTCTTTGTTCCTTTACATATAAAAATGACTTCCAGAGAAAGTCTTGCCCACCAGAGTTTTTAACCAATTTCCTTGTTTCGATCCTCTTAATAACAGTGAAAGTGTTATTGGTTAAGGATTTAATTTCTTGTAAACTTAATCCACAGCAGTTGGGGGCCTTCCTGTGTGAGAATAATGCTTTTTAACGAATGCTGTTGGGCATTTCAAATGAAACACTGGTGACCCTGGGCAGGTGATCTGGCATTTCCCACTGGTATTTCCCTTTACCTTGCAGTCCCCTGCGAAGTCTCTTTCCCTCCTGCCACCTGCCTGCTCATGGCATTTTCCTTCCTCTCAGATCAAGTTCTGTGTTAATTGGGAGATAGTCAGCAAACAAGTGATGTGTGTCTTTCGTGGAGAATAAAGGAAGACTCTGTCCTTCCTAAAATAGATGGAAACATCTCTGGTTATTCTTTGAAGAGATTTCCAAAATCTTTGTCCAGGTAACCTGCCTTGTTGTCATGGCAACAACAGGATGGTTCCTGTCTCTTTCTTCTTTATTTCTTTGCTTTCATAGATTTATTTAATACATTTATAACTGGTATGCAACTGCCATTTAAAGAGGGATGTTCTAGTTTTCTGCATACAAGTAGAAAAATAAGACTAAAAATATAATTATTTTTAGGCATTTATTTGTCTGTTTGTTTGCTCTCCCTGCAAGAGTTGACCACGGATTTGTTAGTTCTGAAACTGTGTGCAAATTACCCCAAGATGCAGGTGACATTAGTTTTATGATTTCGTTTTTAAACTAATATTTGATAAGCATTTCTGATGAGGCAGGCACTGGGCTAAGCTTTTTATCTATATTTAATCCTCGAAATGAATTCATGTATAAGCCGTATTATTATGCCCATTTTACAGATGAGAACCTGAAAAGTTGAGTAGTTTGCTTAACGTCTCAGAGGTCACAAGTAGCAGACAGGAGGCAAATCCAGACTCCAAGGTCCACGTGTGACTGAGTCATGGGCGTTTGAGACAGTCTCCTTAGAGGACATGACCTACAGCTCTATCGTGCATGAAACAGAACTGAGAATTGGGACCTTTTTAGCAAGAAATGTTTCCATTAGACCCAAGTACGCATGTTTCATGGAAAGGATTATTTGACATTGAAATGGGAGGCTAAACAAGTTGTGGAATCGTCTCAGGAATAATCCTTTTATTAAGGAAGCATACTTTTAGAAGCAGAGGGATGACCTGGAGTAGTAGCTCTTGGGATCTTTTAGGAATCTCTGAGTCCATCAGGTTGGGGCAGACTAGTGTTAAAGGGAGAGTCGGAGATCTCCTTGCCAAAATATAGCAGGAGGTACTCCCTGGCCACTTAGGTGGGCAGTGGGGTAGCAATGAAGTAGTGGGGACCCTAGCACACCAAAGGCCTCTGTGCAGCAGAACCACAGCTGTTCTTCACGAATAGGGTGGCCATCCCAGAGCTGAGTTGCCATCCTGCATGCTCATTGGAAAAGACTAAATCTCCATCTCGGAGTAACCAGAGACTCACCTGGAACTATTACAGCCTGTTGATCTAAAAAATTAAAGTTCGTTATTTCTAGGCTGATGGACGTCCTGTTTTAAAGGGGTCAGAAAACCACGATACTGTCCCGTTTCAAATGGTGCGTGTGGTCACCCTCATCTCCTTGGGCTAAAGTCAAGGTGTCAGCAGGCTGACCAGACACAGTGTTCGAAACACAACAGTACTGTTGTTTTCTGTCCCATTTGAAATAGGATGTCTGATCAGCCTAGTTATTTCACTAGTAAAAATACATTTACTCAGGAACAGCAGAGAATTGCAGTTTAAGACAGGTAAGCTATGGCAAAACCATAGATAAGTCTGGAAAACAAAGGAGAGGGATGTTCTTTTATAAAGGAAAGTAGAAGTTGGGAGGAGCTGTCATAATGAAAGTGTCCATTGAAGGAAACTAGGAGTTCAAAGTGTAGTGGTTTCTCTTGAAAGAGAGAGTTGTATGAGTTCTTTTTATATATTTTGGATAGTAACTCCTTATAAGATACATGATTTCCAAATATGTTTTTCTGTTTTGTAGGTTGTCTTCTCACTTTGTTGATTTCCTTCTTTCCTTCCTTCCTTTCTTCCTTCTTACTTTTTTTTATGTGAAGTTTTTTATTTTGATGTAGTCCCACTTTATTTTTTATTTTCTTTCTAGTGCTTTAACTGTCACATCATGAAAATTATTAACAAGATCCATGTCAAGGAGATTTATTCCTGTTTTCTTCTAGAAGTTTCATGGTTTCGGGTCTTATATTTAAGTCTTTAATCCATTTTGAGTTCATTTTTGTCAGTGGTGTAAGATGTGGGTGGGTCCAGTTTCATTCTTTTACATGGGAATATCCAGTCACCCTAGCACCATTCATTGAAGAGACTATCTTTTCTTTATTGAGTATTCTAGGCTCCCTTGTCAAATACAGTAGACTTTCAGTTTAGTAGACTCTCTATTAACTTGAACTCAAACAACCAGCATTCTCAAGCAACTAACAAAATCTTAATGGAGAGTCTACTATATTAGTTGACCATGTATGCTTGGATTTATTTCTGGGCTCTCAATTCTGTTCTATTGGTCCATTTGACTATTTTTTTGTCAACAACATATTGTTTTGATTACCTTAGTTTTACAGTATAGCTTGAAATCACGAAGTGTGATGACTCCTGCTTTGTTACTCTTTCTCACAATTTCTTTGGCTATTCAGGGTATTTTGTGGTTCCACATAACTTTTAGGAGTGTTTTATCCACTTCTTTCAATTTCTTACAGTTTTCATTGCAGAGATCTTTCACCACCTTAGTAAAATGCATTCCTAAGTAATTGTTTTTGATCCTATTGGAAATGGAATCAACTCTTTAACTTCTTTTTCAGGAATTCTGTTGTTATTGCATAGAAATGCTACTGATTTTTAAATGTGAATGTTATATCCTACAACTTTACTGAATTTATTGATTTTATCTAACAGTTTATTTGAAAGATCTTTTTATATAAACCATTTCATCTGCAAATAGAGACAATTTCTTTCCAATTTATATAAATCATTTCATCTGCAAATAGAGACTTCTTTCTTTCCAATTCTGAACATTTTATTTATTTTTCTTGCCTGATTGCTATATCTAGGACTTCCAGTATTATGTTTAATAGGAGTGATGAGAGTGGACACCCTTGTTATGCTCCTGATCACAGGGAAAGAGGTTTCTACCTTTCACCATTGAGTAGGGCTCATCATATGTGGCCTTTATTATGTTGAGATATATTCCTTTTACACCTAATTTGTTAAAAGATATTATCATGAATGGATATAAAATTTTGCAAATGCTTTTTCTGCATCTATTAAAATAATATAATTATATTTTCATTGTATTAATCTGATGTATCAGAGAGATTAATTTGCATATGTTGAACCATCCTTGCATCCCAGAGATAAACCCCATGATATTATGGTGAATGATTCTTTTAATGTGTTTCTGAATTTTGTTTGATAGTATTTTATTTAGAATTTTTGCATCTAAATTCATCAGGGATATTGACTTATGGTTTTTGTTTCTAGTAGTGTTCTTTTCTGATGTTGGTAGCAGGATAATGCTATCCCTATAAAATAAATATGGGAATGTTTCTTCCTCTTCTATTTTTTGGAAACGTTTGAGAAGGATTGGCATTAATTCTTATTTAAGTGTTGGATAAAACTGACCAGTCACTTCACCTGGTCCTGGGCTTTTCTTGCTAGGAGAGTTTTGATTTCTGATTTAATGTACTTGGAATAATTGACTTATATAGCTTTTCTATTTCTTCCTGATTCAGTCTTTCTAAGTTCTATATTTCTAAAAATTTTTCCATTTCTTCTAGGTTTTCCCGTTTGTTGGGCATATAGTTGTTCATAATAACCTCTCATGGTCCTTGGAATTTCTGTATTATTGGTTGTAATGGGTCCTTTTTTTCATTTCTAATTTGGTTGACTTGGGTCCTTTCTCTTTTTCCCTTGGTTAGTCTGGCTAAAGATTTGTTAATTTTTTAAAACTCTGTTTAAAGAGCAAACTTTTAGTGTGGTTAATATTTTCTGTTGTTTTTCTGTTCTCTATTTCAAGCTTAGGTTTTATAGTCAGAATAACCAGGGTTTGAATGCTGATTCAGCTGCCTATTGGGGAAGTGACCACAGGCAAAAATACTTAATTTCCTAAACTTCTATGCTACTTGCTGTAAAGCAGGAATAAAATTATCTTCCTCATAATGTTCCTGTGAGTATTAAATGAATCAAAGCCTGGCATGCAGTGAGAGCTCAGCTATTATTTGCTTTGTTACCAAACATACTCCTCAGAATTTTTTTATTTTCCTAACTTTGGAGGGTGATGAGTCATGTTTCATTTTGAGGTCCACTACAGAGTGCTTTACTTATTCCCCTTGTTTAAATAATCCATTTGATAATTAATTGATCATGCATTCAAGTACTGAATTGCACTTAAAATGTTGTGAAAGTATTATCATATCTTAGTAATTTGACAATGTTTGAGCTAAGCTGGGAAAGGATGGTTAGTCCTATTTTCCATCTGACACAACTGAGGCATGAAATGGTTGGAGGATTTTTCTAGAGTTATGAAGCTGGTGAGTGGGAGCACCATTAATACACTTAGGACTTCTGATACCAGTGTAATTTCTTTCCTCCCCTCTATACAAAATAACTGCGTTCTGGTGACTGATTTAAATGAAACCAAAGTCAAAGTATTATATCACACTACTTTTAAAATCCTCTAAAGTAAAAATACATAAAGGCATTTAAACACAGTGATTTTGCATTTATTATATTTAAAGGATTATTAAAAGAAGACTATAAATAAAGTACCCAAATCTATTGTACAATGTAGATGGACCTAAAAGGGACATTATACTTACTGCCTCTAGACAGACCATATATACCTGGGATATATTATGGTTCATCGTAGAGATACTTGCTTTTTTTTTTTTTTTGAGCTCATGGATTTGATGTTATTACATATTGAACTTGTAGTTTGAAGTATTTCACTCCATTAGCTAATGCTGGCAGAAGGTTTTGTCATCCATCCATACTATACTAGGGCACCTTCTAGCAACTACAACGGAATGCTTAAGATTAGCAGCTGATAATACTGTAAATACCTTTTCAGGTACTACAAAAGAAATTGAATGCTTCTCCTGACCTGGAAAATTAGTAGATCCTGTTTGAAGTTACTTCCTTGGAAACTGCTGAAGATTTTTTTAGCCCCACTTACAGAATTCATGTGGTGATAGATCACTTTCATTTTTTTCATTATTAGACTTATTGGGGTGACATTGGATAACAAGAATTACATAGCTTCTAGGTGTACAATTCTACAGTGCATCCTCTATGTGTTGCATTATGTGTTCATCACACAGTGTCAGTTCCCTTCCTATCACCATATATTTGACCCCCCCTTCCTCCTTTCCAACCCCCTCCTACTGCCTCCACCCTTGCCCTCAGATAACCCTAAACTAATGACTGTGTCTAGTTTTTGTTTCTTTATTGCTTTCAGTTTTATATTTCACATATGAGTGAAATCATATGGTTCTTGGTTTTTTTCTGTCTGGCTTATTTCACTTAGCATGACGTTCTCCAGGTCCATCTGTTTTGTTGCAAATGGCAGTATTTCCTCTTTTCTTATAGCTGAGTTATATTCCATTGTGTATATGTACCACAGCTTCTTCATTCAATCATCTATCAAAGAGCACTTTAGTTGTTTCCATGACTTGGCCACCATGAACAGTGCTGCGATGACCATTGGGTACATAAGTCTTGAGGACTAAGGTTTTAAATTTGGGGGTTAGATACCCAGAAAGGAAGTTGGCAGATTATAGGGTAACTGCATTCCCAATTTTCTGAGAAAACTTCACACTGTCCTCCATAGTGGTTGTATCAATTTGCATTCCTACTAGCAGTATGTGAGGGTTCTGTTTTCTTCCACAGCCTCTTGAGCACTTATTATGCTTTGTGTTGTTGATAATGGCCGTTCTAACAGGGTTGAGGTGGTATCTCATTGTGGTTTTGAGTTGCATTTCCCTAATAGCTAATGAAGTTGAGCATATTTTCATATGTCTGTTGGCCATTTGTATGTCTTCCTAAGAGAAGTGTCTATTCAAGTCCTTTGCCCACTTTTTAATTGGGTTGTTTGTTTTTTGTTGTTGTTGTTGAGTAATACTAGTTCTTTGTGTATTTCAGATACTAGTCCCTTATCAGATGCATTGTTTGCAATTATTTTCTCTCATTCTGTTGGCTTTGATTTGTTGG
This sequence comes from Lyroderma lyra, assembly GCA_004026885.1. NCBI lineage: Eukaryota > Metazoa > Chordata > Mammalia > Chiroptera > Megadermatidae > Lyroderma > Lyroderma lyra. Next base: position 82,124 of record PVJL010006201.1, on the reverse strand, counting down.
TGGTTTCTTTTGCTGTACAAAAGCTTTTCAGTTTGATATAGTCCCATTCATTTATTTTTGCTTTTACTTCCTTTGCCTTTGAGGTCAGGTTCATGAAGTTCTCCTTGAGCCCGAGGTCTATAAGTTTAGTACCAAAGTTTTCTTCTATACAGTTTATTATTTTGGGTCTTATGTGGAGGTCTTTAATCCATTTTGAATTAATTTTAGCATATGGTGACAGTTCACAGCTTAGACTCATTCTTTTGCATGTGGTTTTCTAGTTTTCCCAGCACCATCTACTAAAGAGACTTTCTTTTTCCCATAGTATATTGTTCACTCCTTTATCAAAAATTATTTGTCCATATATTTGTGGATTTATTTCTAGGTTTTCAATTCTGTTCCATTTTTCTTTGTGTTTGTTTTTCTGCCAGTACCAAGTTGTTTTGATTATTGACAATTGTAGTATAAATTGAAATTGGGGAATGTGATATATTCAAACTTATTCTTTTATTGTAGGATTTGGCAATTCGAGGTCTTTTGTGGTTCCATACAGATCTGATCATTTTAAAATTTGTTTCATGAAAGAATGCTTGTAGGATTTTTATGGGAATTGCATTAAATCTGTATATTGCTTTGGGTAATATGGCCATTTTAACAATGTTAAGTCTTCCTATCCATGAACACAAAATATCCAGTTCTTTGTGTCTTCTTCAATTTCTCTCAGAAGTGACTTACAGTTTTTCGTGTATAAGTCTGTCATATTCTTTGTTAATTCCCAGGTATTTTATTATTTATTTTTGAGATAACAAAATGTATTGATTCTCTCATTTATTTTTCTGAAAATTCATTGTTTGTATACAGAAATGCAATTGATTTTTGTACATTGATTTTGTATCCTGCAACTGTACTGTATTCCTTTATTGTTTCTAATAATTTTCTGGTGGAGTCTTTGGAATTTTCTATATAAAGGATCATGTCATTTGCAAAAAGCAAAAGTTTGACTTCTTTCCCATTTTGTATACCTTTTATTCCTTTCCCTCTCCTGATTGCTCTGGCTAGAACTTACAGTCCTATATTGAATAGCAGTGGTGACAGGGGACATCCCTGTCTTGTTCCTGATTTTAGGACAATGGCTGCAGCTGTTCCCTGTTCAGTGATGTTAGCTGAGGGTCTGTCATATATGGCCTTTATTATGTTGAGGTACTTTCCTTCTATACCTATTTTATTCAGTGTTTTAATCATAAATGGATGTTGTATCTTGTCAAATGCTTTTTCTGCATCAATTGATATGACCATATGGTTTTTATCTTTTATTTTGTTTATGTGGTGTATCACATTGATCTATTTGCATATGTTGAACCATCCTTGGGCTCCTGGGATAAATTCTACTTGATTGTGGTATATAATCTTTTTGATGCATGTTGTATTCTATTTTCCAAAATTTTGTTTAGGATTTTTGTATCTGTGTTCATCAGAAATATTCATCTATAGTTATTTTTGTGTGTGTTGTCCTTACCAGGCTTTGGTATTAGGGTAATGTTGGCCTAATAGAATGAGTTAGGAAGTATTGCCTTACCTTCAACTTTTTGGAAGAATCTGAAGAGGATAGGCATTAATTCTTCTTTAAATGCTCAGTAAAACTTCTTGGTGAGACATTCTGGTTCAGGGCTTTTGCCTTTGGGGAGATTTTGGATGATTGTTTCAAATCTTTACTATTGATTCATCTATTTAGATTATCCAGTTCTTCTTGGTTCAGTCTAGGTAGACTATATATTTCTAGAACCTTTTTCATTTTTTTCTAGCTTGTTAAATTTGGTGGCATAAAGCCCTTCATTATATTTTCTTATAATCCTTTGTATTTCTGTGGTATCAGTCATAATTTCTCTCCTTTCATTTCTACTTTTGAATATTTGTGGGGTTTTTTTTCATCCTTTGGTTAGCTTAGCCAAGAGTTTGTCAATTTTATTGATTTTTTTCAAAGAACCAGGTCTTCATTGCATTAATTTTTCCTACTGTCTCTCTGTTCTCAATTTTGTTTAGCTCTGCTCTAATTTTTATTTCTTTCCTTCTGCTGACTTTGGTTTTTTTCTGTATTTCTTTTCCTAGTTCTTCAAGATTGGATGTTAGGATGTTTACTTGTTATTTTTCTTGTTTCTTAAGATAGGTCTGTAATGATATAAATTTCTCTCTAATACTGCTTTTGCTGAGCCCCAATAATTTTGATACGTGATATTTTCATTGTTATTAGTTTCTATATATTTTTCATCTCTTATTTCTTCTTTGATCCAGTCATTTTTAAAAATAAAATGTCATTTAATTTCGATGTATATGTGATTTTTTCTGCTTTGCTTTTGCAGTTGATCTCCAATTTCAAAGCTTGTGGTCTGAGAATACACTTGATGTGATTTCAATCTTCTTGAATTTGCTGAGGCTACCTTTGTGTCTCAACGTATGGTCTACCCTTGAGAATGTTCTATGTGCACTGTAAAAGAAGGAATAATCTTTTGTTTTCAGATGAGGTATTATTTAAATGTGATTATGTCCAATTGCTATAATGTATTATTTAAAGCTGCTATTTATTTATTTATTTATTTTCTGTTTGGATTATCTGTGCATGGCTGTTAAGGAGGTGTTTATGTCCCCTACTATAATTGTGTTTTTGTCACTTTCTCCTTTCAGATCTTTTAGTAGTGGCTTTGTGTATTTTGATGCTTCCTGATATATATATGTATCAGTGAGTGTCAAATCTTCTTTTTGTATTGTCTCTTTTATCACTACAAAATATTCATCTTTGTCTCTTGGTAATTTTTTATCCTAAAGTCTGTTTCATCATGTATCAGTATGGCAACTCCTGCTTTTCTCTGGTTACCATTTGCTTGGAGTATTGTTTTCTATCCTTTCACTCTGAATCTGTCTGTGTTTGTCCTTATGACTGAGGTGTGTCTCTTGGAGACAGCATATGGATGGGTTTTGTTTTTTAATCCAGTCTGCTACTCGGTTTCTTTTTATTGGTGAGTTCAGTCCATTTTCATTTAGAGTGGTGATTGATATATGAGGTTTTCCTATGGCCAGTACTTCCTCCCCTTTTTAATTTCTCTTTTGTTGTCCTAACTCTTTCTCATTTATTTTGATTTTTAGTTTCAGGTCGAATAGCCTCCTTCAGTATTTTATGAAATTCCAGCCTCCTGCTGGAGAATTCTCTCAGCTTTTGTATGTCTTAGAAGGTCTTTATTTCTTCTTCATAGATAAAGGATAATTTTGGTGGATGATTTATTCTTGGCTGGAAGTTTATTTTTTTTAAATATTTTGAATATTTGATTTTACTTCCTTTTGGCTTGCAGAGTTTCTGCTGAGTAGTCTGATGATAGCCTGATGGGCTTTCCTTTAAAGGTTATAGTTATTTTTTTTCCCTGACTGCCTTGATAATTGTCTCTTTATTTTTGACATTTTCAGTATAATGTTCCTTGGAGAAGATCTGCTAGGATCCAGATAGCTAGGGGACCTATTTTCTTCTTGAATTTGGGTTTCAGATCTTTCCATAGGTTTGGAAAGTTCTCATCTACTATTTCTTTGAGTATGCTCTATGTAGAGTATTTTTCTGCACCTTTTTTCTATGACTATTATTCTAATATTGTTTTTTCTAATGCAGTCAGGTAGTTCTTGTAGAGTTCTTTCAGTTCCTTTGACTCTGAAATCCCTATCTTACTTTTTCTGTGTTGTTTCCATATTCTGATTTTTGATATCACTAATTCTTTCCTCCATCTAGTTGGCCCTTTTTGCTATAGTAGTTAGTTCATTTCTCAGTTCTTTTATTACATTGTTTATCTCTTGAATTTCCATTTGATTCTTTTTTTATATTTTCAATTTCTTTGTTAAAATGTTCATTTTGTTCACAATTTACTTTTTGAGATCATTCATCTTTGTCAGTGCGCTCTGCCAATATTGTTTCAGTTCTCTGAGAGTTTTTAGAACTACAGCCTTGAATTCTGTGCACTTAGATCATATATTTTTAGATCTATAATATCCTTTTCTAGAGGTTTTTCATTTTCTTTCTGAGCAGCTTTGAATCCTAACATACTTACTGTGCTTGATGTATTTCTTTTTCTGGTCATGGGGGCTTTTCTTGGTCTTTCTTTCTCTTCCCAGTTAGTATCACTGTAGTGTCTTGCTGTGGAGCCAACACTAGGTGGTGCTGGGAGGACAAGCTTTGGGAGAGAGCTAGGGGAAGCAGCTAGGCCATGTCTCCTGCCTCTGCCTGGGCTTGGAAATGGTGCAGTCCACTGTGGTGCTTTGCTTCCTGAGGCAGCTATATATCTATCTATCTGTCTGTCTGTCTGTCTATCATCTGTCATCATTTATTTATCTACCTACCCACCTATCTTTACTATTTATTTATGCTGGGTAATCTGCATTTTGATTCTCTCTTTTTTGCTTAAAAAGAACTTAAACTTTCACAAAACTGTGAGGTATCAAAGACTATTCCTTTTTGACATCTAATTTCCTGGTGGAAATACATGAGTATTCCCTAGGATGGTGCATTGGTTATTCTTCAAGAGACAGAACTTGTTATGGAGGCAGCATTAGCAAGAACAAAGTAGGACGTGAAAGATGATGTAGCTAATCTTTAGAAATGTGAGTTTTATTTTCTTGAAGCTCTCATATGAAAAATGGAAGTTAAGGCACAGATAGGAAAGGGAATTAGATTGTTTCAATAGGAACATTTTTAGTTGTCAACAATAAAGACAAATTTCAAACCACCAGTGGGACATGAGAGTAGGTTACCAATTGTGGTTATGAAGTTCTTGGAAATCATTCAGAAAAAGGAGAGACAATGCCTGCCTAAGTGATTTTGGCAGTAAGCAATCTAAGTAGATGGATGGGATGCACTAAGGATATAGAACAAAAATTCATTAACAGGAGAAGGGAAGCTGTAGGATATCTTTTCCCTGGTAGATGTGGAGCAGGGCTGTGCTATGAATCTTCTGGACCAGAACTAGCAAATGTGCTTATCCTCCTTATTTCTCTTGCCCCAATATTTAGCATATAAAGACTTGGAGATGTAGTTTTATTTAGTTTTAATTAATTTCAATGGCTCTGTGTGGCTGCATTTTGAAAAGTATAGGGTAATAGGGTAGCAAAGGGCCCAGAACAGGGAGGTAAGAAACAAAGGCTCATTGACTGACATAATAAATGAAAAGACAAATGAAAATAATGAATGAACAATGAAAAAATAAATGAACACTTATCAATTTGCTCACAGGGGTTGCTCTAAGGATCAAGGGGTTTAATGTACCTCTAGGAACTTTCACAAACTATACAGGCTGCCATTCTAGAAGAAGGTATAATAGTATTTTGGAATAAGGCATTACTTGAAAGTTTGCACATAAATTAATTCTATTTAAATCATTTGTGGATGAATATGTATAAAATATAGCATATACTTTATTTTCTTAAAATTTAACTTCTTGTGGGTTTCAGTTATTTCATCACTTGAACAAATGGGATATAAGCACTTAAATTTTAAGTACTATTAAATTGTGAACTACTGAGAAAAGTTGTTTGCTTAATATCAGTTTTTCTTGCTGCATTATCAACTTGCACTTCTCTAGTCATCATGCTTACTTTACAAGTCTTTCCCTCTCCCTTCTAATTTGTTGTTTAAGATCTAATGTACTCTAAACAACCAAGTAAATTAGCTGTTAATAATTATATGCCAGTAAGTGTTGGAAAGACTCTGACTAACCAACTATATGTGACCGGTACATACAGTGAGACATATCATTGATCCAGTGGGGGCTTCCAGAAGGCATTTTCATATGGTTAATTCAGAATTCAGACATTGTGCACCTTTATTTATTTCTCAATTAGGCTTTATTGAGAAGGCAAAGTATTGTCTTTCATATGATTGTAATTTTATTGTTTAGTTTATTTGTTTTATATCTAGGCACATTCTAAATTAATTTATTTCTAGCTACAAAAATCTTTATACAGACTCCCTCTTCCAAAAGGATTATATTAGCTATTAGGCAACTTGAACTCTACTCCTGGCTTAGACAGAAAGTTCTACTGGACTTTGGATGCAGACTACACATGCTTTATTCATTCTGCCACTTTATTGTACAGTTAAAATTAAATAATTTGACAGTCTGGCTTTATTAGTAAGAATTGCATCCTGTAAGTTTTTCAGGAAAGGTTCTGACTACTGAATGAGACAGTATGGAAATGATAAGAATTGGCTACTAGCCTTCTGTTTTGTGATGGACAGGACAGCATAGGATAGAGATGAGCACAGAACTCTATAACTAATAATTCAATCACTAGTGAATGGAAGATCAGTGAATAAACCAATATGTACATGAAATAATCAACAGTGCACATAACTTGCCAGTAGGTTTTCATGGGATTGGCTAAATACCAGTCTTAGCTAGTCTGGGGAATTTTTGCTGACCCTACTTGGTTGCCTGGGAAGGCTTTCTTGGGCATGCTCAGACACAGCTGTCTGTTCAGATATGATCCAACAGTAGTGTACTTCGTCAAACACGAGAAGCTAGTTGACTTGGTCCTTTACACACCTTCAAGCAACATGAAATGAATATTACAGAGTTACTATGAACTACCTGCTGACAGTCGCCATTTCCCTAGGGCCAGCTGAGTCAGAGACATCCACTAGATCGAGTTTGCTTTCTCTGATTTAATTGGCAATTTCACTGAGTAGCTGGAAGGAGTTTACCTTCAGCTTTGGCAGATCTGGTTAAATTGTCTGGAAGGGAGCTACTCTAGAGCACCTTGGCCTTGCCGAGCAGGTTGCTGGACTCCCACTTCCTCGGGGTCTCAGAGAATAGGAGCAATGATTGGACAGGTTAGAACTATTGTGCCCTGGGCCAGCTCTGTGACTAAGACACTTAGAAGGGGGCAGTCAGTGTAGTTTTCTTGCTCAGAGCCCCCAAGTAATGGGTAGCAGAGAGCCCTGGTCTTGGAGGTGAACACAGTCACATTTCTGTCTGACCCTGAGTCAGAGTAAACCACTGGCAGTTACATCTTTGAGGGATGTAATTTCATAAAAATAACTGAAAAAAGTAAAATAAAATGAAATAATTTTCACATTAGGGGCACAATAAGAGACCTGGAAAGAATGATGTTTTATTTGGACTTAATAAAGCCAGTGTAATATTGGGGGTGGGAGAACCCTTCTTCTACCTTTTTTCTTCCATTCCACCCTTCCCCCCAATGTGTATTGTGCAAATTTTGAAGTAGTCCAGACCATATAAGAACCAAAGACTACAGAACTGAGGGACTCATAAAAGAGAGTAGGTCAACAACAGTGGTGATCCATAGTGAAGTTAACAAATCTCAGGACCCCCTGAATGCAGGCCACAAAGCAGAAGGGAGACTGATCAGCAAAGTCAGAGGGGACCTTGTACCTCCAGGGAGAACATGTGAGCCCTCCTCCAGGGGCCCAGAGGTGATCCTGGAGGAGCTGATGTTCCAGCACATTTGCTGGAGGGATTCGGTGTCTACCCCTCTCCCCATCTTCCATTGTAAGTCTTCGGACCTTTGAGATCTGAGAAACTGAGTTATATTTAATTACTAATTTACATGACTGCATTGTCACCTATATAGAATTTACTCTCTTATCTTGGAGTTTTCCTGATGCTTTTGAAAGAGACAGAGGGTAAGATGAAAGAAAAAAAAGAAAGATATCCCGTCACTCGTTACCCTTGAGGAGTTTCAGCCTTGTCACAGAAGCTACAAGTACAGTGTTGACAGAAGTACCAGACAAGAAGATCAGATGAAAAGCTTTGCTGAAGGCTTGGATGAGACCCTGATTCATATCAACTGTTGTTAGAGGAAGGCTCTTTCATAAAGCTATGCTACAGTGCTCCTGAGGAGTATATCCTTCAGGAATGTGGACCTAAATATTTTTTAGAGTGTATTTTCAGATGCTTTAATCTGGGCTGAATATAAAACTCCAGAAATTCCCCACAGAAAACTTTTTTCATAACATGTAGACAAAGCAAGTAAAGGTCATATACAAATGGTTTTTTGTTGTTGTTTTTTTTTCTTTTTGTTATGTGGGTAGTTTCCTGGTTGGGAATCGAACCCAGGTCACACACAGCGTTGACACCCCCAGCGCTGAAGCCTTAAGCCACTACACCACCAGGGAACTCCCAACAAATGTTCTGAAAAGAAGGTAGGTGCCTTAGATGCCAAGAATTGACTGAAGGAGTAAACATGACTTGCACTATTATGAAGACACACTTAACCAATTGCAAGCTGATGAATTAATTGAATAAGGTGAAGCAAAAGAAATCAATCGTTAAAGTGCACACACATGAGAACACACATATACACATAAATACACACACTTGAATCAAAGTTCTATTAGCTTTTTGTATTGGAAAAACTTAGTTAATCAATCCATGTCAATCAGATAGAAAAGAGATATAAAGGAAGCTGATTTCATGGATCCAATGTCAGAGATGGCCTAGGCAGCAGATAGTCACCTAGATTATTGGCCTTACTGACAGAGTTTGCAATATAAAACATATAGGTCCTGAAACCAAGTACGAACATGAAACCTTTGGAACGTGAGTTTCTCACATATTAGAGCCATCATTTGCTTCATGTTGACTAGAGTTCCAACACAGCCAAAAATGATGCTTTTGAGATAAAAAAAAAAAACAAAAAAACAAAAAACAAAAGCTAAAAAGCAAAGCAGAGCTTCTCTAACTGAAATGTGCCCAAGAACATTATTTAAAATCGCAGATTTTTGGGCCGCACCAATAGAAACTAGGATGCAATGAGCCTCAAGTAGTGCTTAGGACTTTCATCTTTTAAAAAGTTCTCAGCTGATTTGGGGCCTATTCTGAGAAACACTGACCAATGTCTACCCTCAAACTAATAGAAAATATTACATTAGCCATTTGTTTGTTTATTTATTTAATCAATCAAAACCGATGAATAAGAACCACACATGTGCCAAGTACTGTGCCAGGGATACAGAAAAAAAAATCACATAGTTCAACAAGCTTAGAGTTGTATGGAGCTTAAAAATCTTAAAGTATAGTGGTTGTTATCTCTTAAACTGTATTAAATAATAATACCAAAATAAACTAGTTTGATGGCAGACACATCATTCTATAATCAAGTTTATTATATGAAAAAAATACCTAAGAAAGGATAAAAGCAAGGCTATGGAATAAAGCAATTAAATGTGAACATTATATGACATCATCAGTAATGTATACCCCTATCTAGCATAGTAATTATTTCAAAAGAAACTTAATAGCTCAGCAATCAATCATTTTGGTTATGTAGACCAGAATCTGATTTCCAAATGCCTGAGATCTATCACAAGTCCTTGAGTCCTTTTTCATATGGGAATCTGAAAATGTTGCCTGAGATGGGTAAATTAAACTTCTGGACTCATCACCTACTGGGGGAAATTAGTGCCTAGATCCTACAAAACAAAGGTTTTGACTAACCTAGATAGAAACTGATAATCTAGGTTGTTAGAAAGATACTAAGCTATTATGTAGGTAGGCTTAAAGCCTCATAGTAGATTCATAAGAAGTGTTATTCTCCATTTGGGTCTATGAAATCCAGGGCACAGATAGTTTTAAGTGATCTTTTAAGGCTGCACTGAAAATTTGTTGCAAAAGTAGGAAGTGAATTTCTACTCCTGTGTATACTTCATTAAGAGGTTGTGATGTGTAGTGTCCTTCCTGTTTTCTCTTGATCATGTTTCTTGGGGGAGGTGGGAATGACTAAGATAGGTGTCTATAAAAAATGAATATTGATGATACATTATGTAAGATTCAGTGAAAGTTGTGAATTCACCAGATGCTTGGAAAGTCAGCAGTTTCTCAATTATATATTTCCTTGGCCACTTGGATGTTTTCCAAGAAGCAGTTACAGAAGCAAGTGGAAGGACTTGCTCTGTGTGTGTGTGTGTGTGTGTGTGTGTGTGCGTGTAAACTCTAACTTGTTAAATGAAAACTGTGTGAGCAACTTTCAAATGTTCCTTTAACTCAATGATGAGTTTAGATTTCATAGGAAATCAAATTAGAGGCTCAAAAAAATCCTTACTTTTCTAAGCAAGCTGGCCTCTAGGCAATCATTTTTCCCAGAACTAGGTCCTCACTACTAAGTTTGCTTAGCAACACATTTTCTTGATGAGGGTTCTCAAAGCAGAGGGAAGTGAATGGAGGTTTGATTAACCACAGGCCATAATGGCTATATCAGTTTCTTTTGTAAGTGGAAGATTGTCTTTGCATATTCATAAGGGTGTCTAAGCAGCTCTGCTGGAGCTGTCAGGGCCTCTGAGCTGTGCTGGATTAGTAAGTGTATGGGAGGCCTCCCAATGGGTGGCCTGGGGACATTTTTCACAATCAAAGAATTCAGATTGCACAGAATTTACTCACTGTAAAAGTTGTTAGGCATTGAAGGAGGTTATAGAATTTATTTTTTCCCATAGAGCTTTAAGAACAGGACAGAAACTCATTGAATAAGTTGGATTTAATACAACCCTGAAGCTTTTGAAATTAATGATTAGTAGGATGGAGGAGCTAAAGGAAACATAGAAACTAAGAAGCATGAAAGTCAATCCATTTATCTCAGCAGCTGGGGCGGGGACTAGTATATGAATTGGACATTGTGTGGGATAAAGGCTAAATTTTATATTTTAGTGTAATTCATATTTTTCTAATAAAATACCTATTAAAATATATGTATACACTAAAGTCATCTGAATTAAGAAAATGAATACAAGGCTTATAGTATTTATGCCAGAAGCCAACCATTTGCTAAAGATAAAGTTTTATTTTATTTACATAATTTTTTAAAAGTTATTTTTAAATGTACTATCTCATTTTATTCTCCAAACAGGTTTAACTCAATGAGCAGGATCTGGGCTAAATTATTTACATCTGTCTTAGAATTACTGGCAAATGTAAGATTAGAATTCAAAATTCTTTCCACTAGACCACATTGCTTTCTCCTGAATGCTGCTAATCTTGGCATTGTTTAATTCTACAGTTTTATAAAAGCGTGGCGTCCAACCTTTTGGCTTCCCTGGACCACATTGGAAGAATAATTGTCTTGGGCCACACATAAAATACACTAACACTACCAATAGCAGATGAGCTAAAGAAAAAGGTCTGTGCATAATTTTCATAATGTTTTAAGAAAGTTTATGAATTTATGTTGGGCCACATTCAAAGCCATCCTGGGTCACATATGGCTCTTGGGCCACAGGTAGGAGAAGCTTGCTAGTAAACAGCCAGTATTTCAGAGTATTTCATCTTAGAGACTAGAATCTGGAGAGACATTTATAGCTGTCTTAGAGTAAATCAGAAATAGATTTCCACACCACTGGTTCCACTCCAGCCTACAACTGACAAATTTCAGATGGAGGAAGATGTTCATAAACATTTTGCAAGAGACAAGTGTGACAGTAAGACTTAGGTTCTCACATTAATTTTAAAACAATTCCTACTCAAGATGCAGAGTATACATGCTGAGTAATAAAGTCCTTTCCTGTGAGCCCCTAGAGATCATTTTTTGATCCCTAAATTCAGTATATAAGAACTTTTAAGCGCATGTATACTGTATTATTTTCATTATTCAATTATGACAATCTTTCCCCCAGCACTTTAATTAGCACTCATTTACTGAGAATTAAACTGTCATTTTAGTTGAGCTCAAAGGAATGCCCCAGGAACATGCACTCTGCCAGATAATAAACACACCGTATAATGTATTTTTCTGTGTATAAGATGGTTGCTACTTTTCTAAACCAACATTAAGAAACCCTCTCCACCGGTTACTCCATGTATAAGACGACCCCCGATTTTTGGTCTAACAATTGTAAACAAAAGTATCATCTTATAGACAGAAAACTACAGTAATTCTGATACTTCAGCAATTTAGACTGGAGCCATGACTAGGCTTTTCCACCAGCCATTTCTGATAAGATTTAATCTACTTATTGTAAGTGGGGAAGGAAACTATCATTCTAGCCCTGAAATTTTGAGACCTAATCATGTTAGATCAAGAAAATCTGATCTTTGAGTCCTACCTGATGCTATTAAACACAAAAATTAAAAGAAAAGATCAGCAGGTTGGTGTTAGACATTTGGCTCCCAACCCTTGTTTGGCTTCATGCTGGCTATTTTCTAGACTACCGGGACCTGTTTTCCCACAGTTGCAATGAGTATGTGATGACTAGTCATCACAGTGGGCTGTGATTATGGCCTCAGCTGCTTTCCACATCTTCCCTCATTTCGTCAGATCCATCACTTTCTCTTGTCATCTATAATGTAAAATATTTCATGTCTAAATGCAACCAGAAGCTCTGTCTAGACTATGAGATGAAGAAGCACTGTGGAATGTCCCATTGTTTTATCTGAAGAATGTCACTTCATGTCATTTTGGAGGTTCAAGGTAGAACCAGTGGGTATTTTTTTAACCATTTAAGATGTGCTTTATTTTTTAGACGTTCATGGTTTCTGTTCTGTCAGCCAAACAATTCATCAGTTTTGAAATGCCGAATGACCTCCCTTAATTAAAGTGAGCATAAATTACAGGACTACAGTCAAATGGTTTAAACTTTGAGTTTCAAGATAAATAAGTTCTGGGGATGTACAGCATGAAGACTACAATTAACAACATTACACTGTATATTTGAAAGTTGCTAACAATAGATCTTTAAAGTTCTCATGACACAAAAAAAACCTGGAAATTATATGAGGTCATGAATGTTAACTAAGCTTATTGCAGTAATTATTTTACAATGTATACATGGATCAAATTATTTTGTTTGTACACCTTAAACTAATACAATGTCAATTATATCTCAATAAAACGGAAAAAAAATCCCAGGCCCACAGGTCTGTAGAAAAGACATGATTTTAGCAATTCAATAGTGTCTGGTGTCCCCATTTTACAATTAGGAAGGCTAAGGGTCAGGTAAATTAGTTTACTTCCCCAGGGCCAAATAGCTTAATTTGTGGGCAATAAAAACTAGATTCCAAGCATCCTGGTTTCCATATTTGCTTTCTCTATACCTATGAGGCAGTATATTGTATAACAGCAGGAAGACCAGGAACTGAGGAGTCCAAATGCCTGGGTATCTATTGCAGCTCTACTGCTTTCTACTGAGTGAACTTAAGAAAATGTCTTAATTTTCACTTCTCTCAATGTCCAACATATAATAAGAGCTGAAAAATACCATCCGTTGTCATGACCATGGCTCCCTGTTTTCCATGAATCCTTACAGCCACCATAGAGGAGGAAGCAAACCTATGTTGTGCTTATTTGTCTCCTATCCCTTACCTCCCACCATACTCTGTACCAATGCTTTGTGGTTTGTATCTAAACCTCCTAACAGCCATGCAAGGGAAGTGATACCAATCCATGCTTCAGATAAAAATGACAGGCACAGAGAAATGATTTGTCTAAGGACTCATAGCCAATAAGTTAGGATTTTCTTTGATTACAAATTCTAGACAACTTCTTTGTGCATCAGGTTGCTATCACTTATGGTTCTGAGTCTGGAACTTTGAGATGTTAGCTACTGTCATGGAGCTTTGTTTTTTTATGGGGGTGTAGGAAGGGTAGTGTGCATCCCCCCAAAACACATTTAGGAGTGCATTTAACTATTTCCTGATGAGATGGTTTTACCTCTAAACCTCTTCTTTTTTAAGCAGTCAAGATTAATCTTTTCTTAACTCAGCTTCTTGAAAAGTCGGTTAGGTGGAGAAAGAAGTTTAGAAATTCTATGAGAAGGTGAATTTCTAATGTAAGTGAGAGTGTCTTTTTGTGTGTTTGTGTGTGTGTATGTTTGTGTGCGTATTTGTTTCTCAAAACTTCATTTGGCTTTAATAAGACAGAAGCAAAGAAAGAAACTTCAATCAAAAATTTGGAAGAACAACTTGATAGAGGAAACTGTAAGAAAATTTATTTCTTTCCTCTCACAAAATTTTCTAGTAACATTTGCCCTGCGCTCACTAATGGTCTGCCATATTGATGTTCCCCATACAGAAGTAAGCTGAAGTTCAACACTCGTACAAGAGTTTTTATTAAATCTCTTTTTTCCCTTTTAGTTCAAGTGAGTTCTCTTACTCTTGTATGTGATCTTGAATTTTCTCAGCACATTTCACAGGGAAACAAAAACCCCACCCTGAACAGATGACCCTCTCTTCCATTCATATTGATTTGAGAAAAGAGGCTTTTGCTGCATGCTTTCTTCAGGATTCAAGAGTTCTGATGTCCTGCAAACGTGAAATTGCAGGAAGGAGACAGAACTGAATGGGGGTTTATCGGAATCCAACCTGCAGCAGGCATCGGCAAGTCATTCTGTTGAACGTAACAAAAATAACAGTCAATCTGTCAGTCAACTCTTGTTCCAGGTGCTATAAAAATATTAAAGGACAAAATGACACCTTTCTCCTTAGGAGTTTACCTCTTAGTGAGAAGAAAAGCAGCAAACACATAAATAAAGCAAAGCTTGGATAACAAGGCAATAAGTCTATTGCATATTAAATAGTAAGTTGTAGTTCACTAAATGCTTCTCTATGCATTACTTCACTTAATCCTCCCAAGGATTGTTGTGGTCTCTTGGTAGACTGAGACATTGCAGTGGGAGACACAGTCTTTCTAGCGATTTCTTTTCATTTCCATTCACTCTGGGCTGGTGCCATGCCTTGTACTACCCTCTCTTCCCATCATGAAGGTGAGAGTCTCCTCTTATGTTCAAGCTCTGGGTCATCCCCTTGTCTCACTACTCACTCCCCAGGTTAGCTCATTACTGCAGAGGGTTTGCATGCCATAGCTACGATAAAACTCCCAAGTTTATATATTTATTCCTAACCTCTCATCTGAGCTCCAGATTCATATATTTAACTATATAATAACTCTAGATGATCTCTTTAATTAGATACCTCAAAGGAATCTCAGTATAAAGAGAGCCAAATGGAACTCTTAGTGTTCTCCTGCTCCAAAACTCTGTTTCTCACTGCATCTGACCTCCATCTCCCCCAGTCTTAGCCCCCCAAAAAAGGGCATCACCAGCCACTCATGAATAGACCAGAAACTCAAAAGTTACCCTTAATTTTTGTTCTCCCAACATCCAGTCTGAGCAAATCCTATTGATTCTACACCTCCAGTGTTCCTCAAACTGTTTCCTCCTTGTCTCCTCTTCTCATCATGCCAGCCCAAGTCATTGTAATCTACTGCCCAGGCCACTGCAGTGGCCATCTTACTATCTCTCTGCTGCCACTCCACCCTTCCCTCTGACCCCTGACATGCCACCCCCTGAATAGTATCTACAGATCTTTGAAACACACAACACAACAAAATGAAACCTGCTCATGTCTTCCCCCTGCTTAAATCTTTCAATGATTTCCACTTCCACTCAGTCTGCCTTGAACACCATATGAGCTCTGGTTACCGCCCATGTGCTTAACTCCCCAACCTCATTCCAGGCTCCTATCCTTCTCCTCACCACTGCTCAGCTTTCCTTGGTTTTCAGACACTTTCTAGAACACTCCAAGTTCTTTCCCACCTCAGCAGTTTTGCACCTGTTGTTTTCTTTCCCTCTCTGGCTCTGAGCCTTGCTGCTTCTTGTTCTTCATATTTCATTTTAAATTTAACCTTTCCTGTCCACTCTCTCCCCTTACTTTTTCCTTTGATACCACATGTGGTTGATTTTCTACTTAGAAGTTACTTTTGTTTAAATTGGGAAATGGTATAGTCCATGTGTTTCAGGCCAGTTTTCCAAATGTCTCTGCTTTGGGGTTAGATATTAAGCCATCTACTCTTTACAGCAATAGCTCCTATCATAGCACCTCCTGGGATTCAGACGTACCTTGATTTCTAACAAAGCTAACTGATTTATCCAAGGCAAATTTTCTGTTTGCCAATCAAAGCTCTTTGCACTTTACTTAAGCTTTAGTGGCAGTGGTTAATGGGTGGGTGGGCTTCAGAATACATGACAAAAATATGTCTGGTAACTTCCTGTAAGTGCATTTTTCCTAAGTAAATTCCAAAACTATCAATGGTTTTCAATTATCTACTATCCGTGTCTCTCTTCTCTCTTGTTAGTATAATGCAAAGAAAACTCTGCTCAGCCTGGTGTAGACACAATATAAAGACTAATGAAGTCTTTGAGCTACAAAGGCACACTTGCTACCACTCTGAGCAATTCTTTCTGATCTTGTTTCACAATGATTTTAAAGCGACCAGAGGCAGCTTCTCAGAACAAACATTTCGTATTCCTACTTGCTTCCTTTCCTTGCTCACAACATTGTCATTCTTGTTAGGTGCCCACTTCAGAGTAACCTTTGCTGGAGAGAAAATGAATAAGACAAAGGAGGAAAGACATGACAACAAAAGAGGGTGGCTGGGTCAAAGCACAGGACAAGCCATTATGAACAATCTTTGCTCTTGCCTGTTTTCATCATCACCCAGTTTAGTTCAAGGCCAGCTTCCCTGTGTCTGTCATGAGCTGTGACTTGAGCTCATGGTATTTGAATACATTGAAATTTAACACCACTGACATTGTAATGATGCTCTGTACCACACACTAATTAAAGCCAGCCACTGGTGGCCATATGAACATGACATACAGGAGGTGACACAGTGAATCTGATACCCGAAATAGAAAGGAGAAGTAGCAAGGAGGGAATCAGGGCAAGTGAGAAACATCAATTCTGCATAAGGAACCCAGTGTCCAAATGTTGTCCACTGTCTGTTCTCTCAGCCTTGTAGCTCTTAGGAGATGCCTCTGCTATGGTTTTGCTTCTGTAGACTAAGGATAATAATTGCTGTGGTTCAGTTGGGAGATGACATAAAAATAGACATAGAAACGCTTCATTCCATAGGAGAGAATATCACGGTCCAGCGTAGGAGTCCAGTGAAAAACCCAGGCTTCACTCAGATTGTCTTTTACACATCCAGTTAAAGTGTGAGGCTTAGCAATGATTAATTAATAATTAATTAGAACTCTTGACAACCAAGTAAAAGTATTTTTGTTTTCTGTTTTCTTGGGTTTTTTTCTCAAGAAACAGGCTTCTGCTGGGTATCACATAAAGTTTGCAGCAACTCTACCAGTAACAGAGACAAAGTGAGGGTTCATGTCATCCCTATTGACTTTCCCCACCTATCTCCCTGATCCCAGCTGATCACAGTAAACGGCACCATCTCACTTGGTTTCTTAAGTTGAAACCCTAGAGGTCATCCTTGATTCTCTCTCTCTCTCCTCTTCCATTCCCCTCTCCCCCGTCCACATTAAAACCATCAGAAGTTCTGTCCACCCACCTTCACAATAATCCCCATTCATCCTTGATCTGTCACTGCCAGCACCTCAGTCTGAACCAATATTCTCTCTCCTGGACTACTGGACAGGATTCCTGGCCAGCCTCCTGCTTTCTCTCATGCATATCTACCACCTCTCCATCTTGAAGTAGTAGAGCATAGTTTTTAATATGAGTCAAGTCGTGGCACACCCTGCTTAAAACCCTACAGTGGTTTCTCATTACATTTAGAGAAAATTCAAACCCCTCACCCTAGCCTGTAAGTCCTTACGTGATTTAGCTCCAGCTCATTTCTCTGACATCATCCTGTACCTCTCTCCCCTTTGTTCACGACACCACATCAACACCAACTTCTGTTCCTTGAATATATTAAGGTTGTTCCCTCCTTAAGCCTTTCATGCTGGCTCTTCCCTCTGGGATGCCCTTCCATCAGACATTCCCCAGGCTGACTTCTCCTTAGCATTCAGGATTCACCCTTTTCTTACAGAGACTTTCACCAACTACCACCTTGCACATTCTCTGTCACACACAGTCATTATCACACTATTCTGTTCTATTTTCTTTGTGGTGCTTACCACTCTCTGAAACTATTTTATTGTCTCTTGCTATTTTTGACTTCATTTTAGAATATAACACACACATGAGCTAAGACAAGGTCTTATGATCCATTTATTCTCAACGCCTGGAACAATGCTGGGTATGTGGAAGGGGCTTGTTCAGTAAATAGTTGAATAGATAAATGAATGAAAAGATAAAGCTCATCATTACCATAGCAACTATCACTTTGCATGTGTTTACTATATGCGAGGCATATTATCTAAATTAATCTTCACAACAACTAAATAATAAACATTTTACTATTGCTAATTCACAGATGAGAAACTAAAGCCCAGAGAGATTTGGAAACTAACCCAAAGTCCCAGGTAATAAAAGAAGTCTATTTGGCTCCAAAGCCTCTGCTTTTTTAGCCTCACATTGTGGTTACAGTGGATAGTATGTCTCTGTGCAGCAGAGGTTAAAGCTATTCATTTGTTCTTTTATTTTGTCAGCTATTTGTTAAGTACCAGACATATACTAGACATCATATTAAGTGTTGTAAATATTGCAATGAATAAGAAAGAATCTTTTCTTTTGTTTATCTTGTACTCCAATAATTACTCAATTAATGCTAATAAAAGTTATATGGATTGCATTAGTCTGCTAGAACTGCCATGCCATAATACAACAGACAGAATGGCTTAAACAACACAAATTTATTTTCTCACAGTTCAGAAGGCCGGAAGTCCAAGGTCAGAGTTGAAGTCCTCTGAGACCTCTCTCCTTGGCTTGCAGATGGCTGCCCCCTTGCTGTGTCCTCACGTGACTTTTTCTCCATGCACACATGTCCCCGGTGTCTCTTCCTCTTCTTATAAGGACACCAGTCACAGTGAATTAGGATCACACTCTTAAGACTTCATTTAACCTTAATTACATCTTTTACTGCCCTATCTCCAAATATAGTTATGTTGAAAATAATGGTTCAACATATGAGTTTTGGGAGAACACAATTCAGTCTATAAGACTGATCATCTTAAGATAAGAATTCTTTATTAAAGACAAGAATATAATCTGATTTTTCAGCTGGATCAATCTGAGTATTGTATAAACCCTAGATTAAACTCATTTATATTTAGGCTGACCAGCCGTTTCGTTTTAAACAGCATGTCCGGTCAGCACCAACACCTTGAATTTAGCCCAGTGAGACTAGGCTGACCAGAGAAGTACCATTTAAAACAGGACGGAGCTGTTGTTTTCTGTCCCATTTAAAATGGGATGTCTGGTCAGCCTATTTATATTAGTATATAATACCTATGTTATTAATATTTCAAAGTCCAAGACTGTTTTATAAAGAGGTGCAAATTAGTTATTTCTAAGAAAGAAGGACCTAAAGAAACCTCATTATAAGTAAGAAGGGCACTAGCATACATCTTGTTCACAGTTGCATCGGATGGCCAGAGGACGGGTGTATGCTGAGTGTGGCCAAGGCTGTCTCTGCCTCCGTGTCTTCATTAGTGAGTGAGACACTTGTGAGCATATTAGATTTTTATACCTCCTGGCAAAAGTGTACAAAGAAGTTTCTGAAAGGACTAGAGGTATGAGGCATATTCCAGCTGGATTTGAGTAATCTCTCCCAGATGACTTTGCAGAACTGGGTGATCTAAGACAATTGCATTTATGACCCTCTGCCTGGAATACCAGCATGGATCAGGAATACTGATGAAGGGGGTACAATGACCCAAATCCTTAAAAAAATAGCACATACTTGTAAACAAGGACATCTTTATGTTTGGGTTTGAACATTTATTTTTGATACCATTCCTATACTCAGAAATTAAACATTTTTTTTCCTTACCCCTTACCCAATGAACATCTTAAAAGCTATAAGGTTCAAGGCAGATCATGTTACTTCTTTTTATCTGTCCTCAGAATTTATCATAGTGGCCCAAACAGGGTAATGTTCAAGAAATGTTAAAATTTTGGAAAGCCTAGTTAAATAACTGAACAAAAAATATTGCATTGTTTTTGGAGAAACAGCATTGGTAGTGTGGAAAAAGGAGTGTAAACCTACTGGTTTCTGGTCCAAACACTGCCTCTAAGTAGCCGTGAGAATTAAGAATTAAATCCTTCCACCACCTGCCAAAAAGCTCGGGGTCTCTGTTTCCTCATATGTAAAATGAAACAGGAAGGCTGGTACCAAGTTCTCTCTGAAATGGCCTGTTTAATGGTGATGGGGTATAATTACGAATTGAATATTAGGTAAAGTTGCCAGATTTAGTACATAAAATTACGGATGTCCTGGATTTTATGTCAACCCTAATAGTAGTAGGTACACTGAGAGGTCTCTGGAGAATACAAAATCATGAATAATGTGTAATGTGCAGAGAGACCTCTGTGTTTATGTTAATTTTTGGACCTGTAGTGTTTCAAATTGCTTTTGGATTGGTAGAAAATGCTCCTGTCCCTACTGATGTAGTCCAGGATACAGAACTTAGAAGGAGCTAGTTGGCTGAGCAGAAAAAAACACGTGTAATCACCTTTTCCCTGCCCTGTCATGGTTCACCGACAGGGCAGGGACCTGTCAGCAACACGTACCTTGCAAGGTTCTGCTGAAGTAGCAAAGGGAGCGAAATTCTTGCTGTGCCTCTGCCTTCTCATATAGGAAGGATTTACATGGAGAACTATGTATTTTCACTGAAGAAAATACATACACCAGGTTCTCTTGGATGTTGAACCAAACTTGACCCCAGTCTGTCCACATTCTTATAGGATGGGGAAGAAAAGGAGTTTCTGGGTCAGTCAAAAATATCTCCTTAAAGACCTTTAAAGGGTTCTGTGTGGCAAGAAATCTTCATAAAAACCAGACATTTATTTGTTGCCTGTACCAGGATAGTGCTGTCCTTCTAGCATTTTCAGACCTGACTTCTCATGGTTCAGGTAAGACACAGTAAGTAAATTAGCTAGCCAAGTTATTCAAGACTATAGCAAAGAAAATATGAGTAAAGTGTAGCAAAATGAAACATGTGGGTTATGGTTTGGGGGTCATAAATACAGGTTAGGAGTTTCATACCCATTTCTTCTTTCCTTTGACACATTTCCATTTTGAGGTTAAGTAGGTTTAATTTAAACAGCTTCTTTTTCCATCTTTTCTTCTTTCTGACATTACATGAGATATTTTAGGAACAGGAAAAGGTTAATGGGCCTGTGATGGGACCTAGGATTAACTTCCTTAATTAAGCCTCCAGAAGACATCTTTTCATTTCCTTTAATGACCTGTCTTGGTTAAAAAGACCCAAAGCTCCTGCAGTTTTGTGCACATCTTGCTTGCATAAGACCTGCATCACATGATCAGAGCTTTGTCTCATGTATAGGTCCCTGATCTGCACAGCTGCTGTCATTAGCAAGGTGGGCCACAGTGCATGCACGATGAGAAGAAAAACCTGATCAGTGTTGTGACTTTGTGGATTTGGACACTAACTGTCCAGACATCGATTTATTGTTATAGAGTAGATAAAAATGTCTCTCTTCAGTTTATGCTCATCATATATGAATATTTGTAAATTGAGTTGAAATTTAAGTGCACCAGACAGTGGGCTACAATCTAACACATCATGATCTTCTCCACATCTCATATTCATAGTCTTAAAATAACTCTCAAAATTCATAAAATTCAGAATTTTTAATTTGTGTTTCTCTCAGGTAACAGATTTTGATCTCGGGAGGAACAATCATCATTGATGAGATTTTTCAGAGCTCATTTCAACATGATCAGAATTCTTCCATATTTTTAAGGATACTCCTGTATTCCTAGTTTAGTTTATTATTATTTCACTTTATTTCCCAATATTATTGGAGCCAAATATATATGCTGTTCTTGCTCTTCCAAGATGATAATTCTAGTGGCATTTCCTAATCAATAACATATACCAAAATGTGCTCTTTAAATTCTAGCTATATGAAGGCTGTCCAGAAAGAATCCAGCCACGTAATTGAAAAATTAGAGGCACGGCTGGATTTTTTTTCCGAGAGAGCTCTCAAAGATATCTATATAAATAATATATAAATATATAAATAATATATAAATATACACATACATACTCAGGCCACAGTTGATTTAGACATATGGAGTAGCATAGTGAAATCGAGTCTGTGTTTCTCAAAGTTCCCCAGAGGACACTGATAAGTGTGTCTGGAAATTTAGTCTGCTTTAGAACTCCCAGGCCCAGGGCAGTGGATGGCTTCCCTCTCTTTTCTCCAAGTCTTCTCTCCTACCTGGTTATAAAAGTGTCTGAAAGGGGGAATTGTTAAACAGCTTCTGGTGATGCTGACTTCAGCACTGATCATGAAACAGATGTTATTATTAAAAGTGTGCAAATGTGACAGTAAATGCCTGTGCCATCCATTGGAAAAGCTTGTCAGGGACAAAGTCCTGAATCTGACGCAGGTGTTTTTACAGGCTCTCTCTCCCAGGTCTCGGAGCAGTGATGGTTTGTTTCTTACTGTGGAAAGATACTTTAGGTTGTTATTGAACACCCTGTGTTTTGTTACAAAGAGTTTTGGGGCCTAGATTGATGTCTAGGAGAATGCCTGCAAAACGATGTGCTCTTGAAAACTAACCTTGTCTTTCTTTTTTTCCTAATTCAGATACAATATTATATAGTGTGGATGCCTGTCACCTCTTGGTGTTTTATTCATATTACATATTCTGAGTTTAATTCTTCTAATCAGAATTAAGTATCGATATTAGCTAGAGTAGAAAAAAAATGACCTCATAGATGTTCGTTTGCTCTCTTCAGAACAGTGAGAGAATGAACAGATTAACCTGTAATAAGACGGCTAGGCTGGAAGGTGTCAGGAGGCATGTGGCTTGGGGACAGAGGGTATGTAGATTCAGCTGCCAAGTTCAGACATAATGCAATGGGGGGCTCCCCCAAAACTGGAATTATACTCTGGAGGGTGGCCCCCTTGTAGTACAGGCTTCCTCCAACTAGGTGAGTGTCCTAGGAACCCATCTGCATCAATGTCCCAGCTGTCATTGTTATGAGAAGCTGTGTATAGCTTCAGTGAATTTTTTTGGAGACTCTGTGTTTGCCCATTTCATGATGGGTGATGTACACGAACAGTGTGAGGCATGGCAACACACCTACCCACACTGGGCTGAATGTTCAGCAGTTTTTAACTAAAACAACATGACCCTTATGCCCCACCCTCCCTATTGACCCGATCTCACCTTGAGTGACTTTCTTTTTTGGTTCTCCAGATGCAAAAAGTCCTCAAGGGTAAATGTTTTGATGATATGGAAGAGGTGAAACAAAAAATGCAGAAGCTCTAAAAGTAGGCTGACCACATGTACTATTTTAAAGGGGACAGAAAACAATGGTACTGTCGCTTTTCAAAAGTTACGTAACAAGGTTGGACAATTAATTTCACACATTTATCCTAGAAAAAGTGCTACATACCTCACTGCTGAATATCACTACGGTCACCTTCGAAGTCCTCCTCTTGGGAAGCTATGCACTGATACCAGTGCCTAGTCCACCCTTCAAAGCAATTTTGGTATTCTTTTTCTGGAATGGCCATCAGAGTTGTTGTTATATCCTTGGCAAAGTTAAGACACTTCACTGAGTTATTTGTACAGTGCTGCCAATGTAAGTACACAGTGGCAATTTTCCAAACTTAATTATCAGATCCTGCGGATGACAATAGCTCTGATGGCCTTTCTAGAAAAAAAGTTCCAAAATTGCTTTGAAGGGTGGACTAGGTGCTGGTGTTGGTGCATGGCTTCCCAAAAATGTTTCAAAGGTGACTGTAGTGATATTTAGCAACAAGGTATGAAGCATTTCTTTCTAGGATGAGTTCACAAAATTAATTGCCTGACCTTGTATGGTTAGCCTCACCTCACTGGGCTAAATTTGAGGTGTCAGTAGACTGACCATACATACCATTTGAAACAGGACAGTACTATTGTTTTCTGTCCCATATAAAACAGTATATTGTTTAGTCTAATAAAAGACGTCAAATGGACAAGTTTAAAAACTGTTTTGAGCAGCGGAAAAAGCATCTTGATAGACATATTTTATCAGAGAGTACTTTAAAGGTGACTAAAATTTAAACATGCAAGACTAAATACACAATTTTTTATAAATAAATTCCATTTTTCTGGGAGTCCCCCCTCGTATCTGAAGGGTAGGACAATCCAAAGTAATCAGCATAGCAAAATCTGAAGTAATTAGAATATGATCAGTAGAAACCAAAAAACAAGAAATGCATGAAAACATTTCTGTGGTTTTGTTTCCCTTGTCTGTGAAAGGTGGATAATTCAGCACTTGGTACATAGATTTGTTGTAAAGACTGAGCTTGTTAATACACTTAGTACCCAGAATGGTGCCTGGCACATGGGGAGGTTGCATTAATGTGTGAAATAGCATTGTTGCTGTTGCTTTCATTGGCAGAAACTGGAGTACCAGGTGGGCTCTGGGCCCCAGGAGCAGAGAACAGGGATCAAGACAGAAGACAGAGTGCAAGTATAGCTTGCCCTCTGAGCAAGAATGTTGGGTTGGGGCCCTAAAATCCTTTTTGGTCAAGACCCAAATTGAGCTTGGAGACAAGTTGAACTGAGCTTGAAGCAGTAGGGTCCTTTGGACCCCAATGTGGGAACACGAAGGAGCAGAGGGTGAGGCCTAGTTCCTATAATAGAACCAGTATTTCCAGTTGAGCTCACCTTTTGTTTCTCTCCCTTTCTGATAACATCATCAGGCTGCAAGGGAAAGCGCTGGATCTGGGAGAGTAGCCACTGCCCTTGGTAACTGAAAGTCTCTAAAGGCAGGGTTTGATTGTGCCTTAGGCTGTAATTCTGATGATTATTGGATGTCATAGGAGATTAGGTGCTTAATAAATGATTTGAAATAGATCATTTCAAAATTTCCCTTTAGGGTAGTGACAGAGCTAACATGAGTAATTTTCACTATTAACATCAATTTAAGTCCTTAAGATCCATTATTGAAGACTCTCAAAGATTAATCCACTGAAAATATTCCCACTAGATCTGTGGTTGCTGTGTATTTTTTTCACAGTTCCTGGGGATACCAGGATGGCTATTTTACACAACGACTATCTTTGTTTATTTAATTTTTCAAACATTTGAGTGCCTACTATAGTTTGACAATTGTCCTTGATACTCAAGATACAGAAGACAATGAGACATTGTTCCTGGCCCCACGGTTTCATAGACTCACACAAAGATAAAGGCAGGTGGACACTGTTGTTCAGTGAGAGTGCTGCTAACAGCAAAGACGAAGGATCCAAGGATGGCCAGCTCTACCTTGGATACAGAGTCATGATCAACAAGAGCTTCACTGAGGTGGTAAAAGGAATTACATGGTCTTAAAAGATAAGAAGAGGTTGGTTTGACAGAGAAAATAAAAAGAATATTCCCAGCCGAGAGACAGCTTGGACAAAGGGAGGGGTGTGGGAACTATGTATTAGTAGGTTGGTGTAAAAGGAAGAAAGTGGGAGAAACAGAATTGGACAGGTAGGAAAAAGTAACACCACCAAAGACCTTGCATGAAAAACTTGAAAGTATTGCTTTTATCAGAAATCATCACAGCACTTTAAACAAGAAGGTAATATGATCAATTTTGTCTTTGAGAATGTTCTTACTGATGACAGTTTGGAGAAGAGTCAAATAACTTATAGGAGACCAGGTATATAGCTGAGAGATTCTTTTAATGTTTATTTTATACATAATAAGGACCTGAGCTAAAGGGAGGCACTGGGAATAGAAGGGAAAACTCAAATGAAAAAATCTTTTAGGAGGTAAAATCAAAAGGACATGGTGGCCAATCGGATGTCTGAAAATAAAGGAGAGGTTTTTTTGATGCAAATACATTTTCTCTTGGTTATCACAATCCACAGTGCATATTCCTTCTTCAAATCCCTACTGGGGAGTCAAAGCAAATTCTGCTCCCGTGGTCCTTAGAGAAAAAATAATGGAGTGATAAGCCTGCTGGAGCAAAACCAAAGGAATCAAAACAACAAACAAACAAATACAAACAAACAAACAAAAACAAAGGAAAAACCAAAACAAACAAAACAGAACAAAACCCCACACGCATTTTAAGTAAGTTTTGGATTTTATTGGGGTCTTTTCTTTCTCCATTTAAATATTCAGAAAACCCAAAGTCGTCCATTAACTGAAATTTTATAGATGGAGGTAATGGTGAAGCCGAGAGTCGTTGTCCAGTGGTCCTCACGTTGCCTGTGCACACGAATCACGAATCATGCCTATGCACTTGACCATGATTTAAGTAGCCAGTGTCTAGATTGTTTCACAGGAAGGAAAATACAAATTGTTCCTGCAATAAAATGACCACAACCCGATTGTAATCATCAGGGAAAGCTGCACAAGTCTCAGGTTATGAGGCTGTGGCTGCTTCAGATCTCTCAGATCTTGTCTGGATGAGGCCTGTCAGGAATGGTGTCTGTCCCAAAAGAGATCTGGTACAGTCATATACAGTCAATAGGTTGTCCTGGGGCTCCACCAAGAGACACAAAGAGTTGTCCCCTAATGCTGCTACCAGCATGTCTCAGGGAGTAGTAAAGTCCTGACTCAAACCTGAAAATCACTCCAACCCACTGGCCCCCAGTGTCACCTAACCACAATGCGATAAAGTTCTGTTAAACTTGCTATGGAGTTAAGGAATATTTTGAATTAAGTGTAATAAAAAGTTCTTTGTAGCAATTGCAATATTTATGTACCTGTCACCAGAGGCAAACAAGACTGTAAATTAATGAATTGGCTCCTTCTTACCTTATGAGTCAACACTCATTCATTTGGGCCTATCCTCACTGACCATGTGGTGCTTAAATCACAGCTTGTTTATATATGGCAGCTTTTTAATTATGAGAGCATTAGTGGTAGGGACCAGGACCGGATGCCGGGGTTGGCACTGCTTGGTGGGAGACTAGCACTGAAAAATGGTTTGGGGTGCCTCAGATGCAGTGGGGCCTGCCTAAAATAAAGAGGCCGTTTTGCTGTAGGGAGATGGCAGAAGGAATCTGGTATGAGCAGAAGTGCTGTCTTGGGAATTGGGGGACTGGTTCCAGCTCAGCAATAACTGGTTATACAATTTGGATGTGGCATTTTGTCTTTCTTGGTCTCAGTTTCTCTCTGAAAAAAAAAAAAGCAGGTAGCCTAGATCAGCACTCTTCAAACTGTTCTCTGCAGAACCTTATACTCTTCACAGAGGTGCCTAGAGAGTCCGGCAGGATCTACCCGAGTCCTTCCAACTCCAGATCGTGTGCGCCGGTAGGTCTCCAACATGTGCATACCCTTGATTCTCGCTGTCATGGTAACCTTTTACCAGCCCGTAAAATATTCCTATTTGTGAGGCCATTGATTTAGATTTTGCACTTTCTGCAAGAGTCTTTTCTATACTCAGTATTCATAAAATTCTAGAAAATAAGAACCCTCAAAAAATTAACTCTAATGCTTTTCTCAGGAATTCCATGTTCTTGAATCACACACATGGAATATATTTAGAAGAAAGCTTATTAACTACAGGAATGTGACTGCAACTATTATATTTCCAGGGTATATTACATCTTAAGAATTGATTGATTTCTGAAAAATCAGCTGCAGAATTAATTGTAGAAAACCAAAGCAGAACTAACCTACATTTTTAGAAAATGCATATGGTTGGGTTTCTAGATTATAACCTGGAGTTACACAGCTTGGGCAAGCACTAGGCTTGTCTTTATCTCAAAATATTTCTTCTGAGTAGCCTATAATCTTAGTACTTCCTTTAAAAGAGGTTAACCTGTTTTCACTGTCTCCATTGTGTGTATGTTAAAATGCTTTCTGTGCACGGTACTAAAAGGACTGTTGTATACTATTATTTCTCTAACCCCGATTGTCCCAGAGCTGCCTCCTTCAGCAGGATGAACAGGTACACAAGTGCTTAAGTGCCTAGGTGCAAAGTTCAATCCAAGTGGCTAGTTACAGACAACTTGTGCGTATACTGGAGCATTTCACAAAGGATTTCCCTTTGTGACACTGACAAAAGTACTTTGAAAATGGCAGACTTAGTTATTGAATGACTGAATGACCATTCATTCATTTATTCATTCCATGGAGGTGACCCCCTTGCAAAGCTTTGTATGAATTATGCTTCCCTCATTGCAGAACTGAAACAAAGTTATGGTTCTCCTAATACTATGCCTTCATCTTGATTCACTTCATGTTTACCTGGGATTGAAAATCAGTCTTCTTTTGGCAGAAACTACACACTGTCATTCTACTTTTCTGTGTCCGCAGTAGGATTCTCCTTTGGCCATTCCCCTTGACCTCAGAAGGATCATTCAAATCAGAGACTACTGACAAAAAGGGACATTTCCGGTACGAAGAGGGGTAAGTCATGACTAGTTAATACCAGCTTGATTCTCAAAAATACAGTGAAATCTAGAAAATTTTCATCACACTAAATATGATTATTGGATTATGTCACAAAATACAGGTGCACAAATTTTGAAATTGTTTTGATTTCTTTTCATATTATAAGCAAATACCTGATTGAAATTTGACATAAGATGTTTTAGGAATTGGACTCAGCTTCCCATGGACTTGAGAGCATCTCCAGAAGAGAACATTATGTTTCTGCCCTCTAGGAGACAGAGAATTGGCAACTTAAAAAATGGTGTATGAAAGAGATGATTAATAAACTATAAGAATTATGGGATTATAGATTCTAGAAAATGTGATCTGAAACTCTAAGGGTAAATGAGTCCAATTTATTTAGCTAAGAAAAATATAGGTAAGTTAGCATGAGACAGCAATGAAGACATACAGGGAGAATGGGAGAGACTTTACATCTCCTTGCTTGAGTTCAAGCCTCTTTAAAGCTTAGCATGCCCGTCTATAGACTAAGGACAGGAGTGTTTGCCTCTCATCTTCCAATAATCCTCAGATGTTTCTCAAGATAATAATGATGAAAGTGTTACAATTTTAGAAGTCTTACAGATGTACAATGGCTCATCATGATATGGCTCTGGCAAAAGCAGAGGCATTGAAGCCACAGAGATCATTATTTAAATCTTCAATTCTACCACTTATGATAGCTTGAGAAAGGCATTCAACTTTTCTGAACCTTAAAATGATGGCTTCATTTTTAAAATAGAGATAATAACTTGGGGTAAAATGTAATTTAAATATGAAATACCATACTTTAAAGAGTAGATATTCAATTCATAGTTCTCATCATCATCATCACAGGTAAGAAATAAGAAGTCCATTTCCCAAGCACTTATTCATTCAACAGATATTTTCAATGTTCACTAGGTACACTGAAAATTAGATTTGATGTCCAATTATGATTTAGTGTCAGCTTATGATGTCAGTAGGGACAAAATGAAATCATTGTAATGCATATAAAGGGATTAGTCTGCCTTTAATAGTAAGTCGAAGTTCATAAATGACCAATAAGATTTATGTTGTGCACAGCTTGTTTTGTGTTGTTTCATTTTCAGATGTGTATAATAAATCATTTATATACTAATCTAGTCTTTTTTGTGATTAGCAACGTAGTTGCAAGATGATCACACAGTGAAGTAAAGCTGGAACCTGGCTAATAAACTCCGGTCTCCTTAAAAGCAAAAGCTGTGTCATAGTTAACTTTGCCTTTCAGAGACTAGGAATAGTGTGCAGTCTTTAGATTTTATTCTGGAGGAGATGGAAGCTATTTGAAACATTGAACACAGGAGTTTCGTGAACTGACTATGTTTAAAGAGACTTATTTGCTTATACATGAAGAAGAGATGTTAAGAGGGCAAAGGCGCAGGTAGAAAGACCTTTGAATGGTCATTGCAATAATAAAGAGGAAACATGATAGTGATTTGGTCTTGAATGGCTGTGGTGGGAGGGGATGGTAAATGATTTTGGATCTGATTTGAAGATAGAACTGTAGAATTTGCTGGTGGGTTGTAGTATTATATGAGAAAAAGAGAATAGTCACACCTGAGTCCAAGGATTTTAGAATGATGTTGTCATGTACTGAAATGAAGAAGACTGGGAAGTGTTTAGAGAAGATCAGCAATATGGTTTTATACTACCTAAATTTGAGATGTATATTAGATACTCAAGTGAAGATGCAGAGTTGACAATTGGATATTTAAATCTAGATTTCAGGGGACATGGTATTCAATGTCAAGGGACTGGAACAGATCACCAGGGAGTGATGTGCCCAGACTGAGCACTAGAGCACTTCTGTGTTTAGAGGAACCAGCAAAGAGGAGCAAAAGGCAGACTGCTCACAAGGAGGTGACTCAAAGGGAGATTGGTGGGTCAGAGACAGGAAAAAAGTACAAGCCAAGATGTTTAGAGGCGAGGAAGAGGAAATGGTCCACTGTGTCAAACATTGCTAGTAAGCCAACTGAAATAAGAACTAAGAATTTACTTTTAGATTTGGCTAAGTGAAGGTTCATGGATAACCCTGACAAAAGCTACAATGCTGGAATAATTGGGAAGATAACCTGATTGTAATGCATTCAGAAGAAAAGAGAAGGAAAAATAAAAACAGTGAGAATAGATGACTTTTACAAGGGTTTTACTATAAAGGGAAGAAAAATGATGGGGTTGGGGAATGGCTCCAAGGAAATGTAGGGTCTAGGCAGGGATGAGATTCCTACA
The DNA here is from genome assembly GCA_004026885.1 of Lyroderma lyra. Lineage (NCBI taxonomy): Eukaryota > Metazoa > Chordata > Mammalia > Chiroptera > Megadermatidae > Lyroderma > Lyroderma lyra. Next base: position 51,611 of record PVJL010006201.1, on the reverse strand, counting down.
TGTGGGTTAGGCCCTGACAGTTTAGGTCAGATGCTGGATGTAGGTCTGGAGCAGAATGTTGGAGGACCCTGCTGATCCAGACTTTCACGGTTTGGTTGCTAGATTGTGGAATGTTCAGGAAGTCTCAGGGGAAATGTTAAATTGAAAAAAATAAGAAAGGATTACTTGGGAGCTCCGGGCAATGGTTTCTTACCTAAAGGTCTAGAAAGTGTTTCAGTATTCTAATAACCAGCATGATAATACCAGTGTGTTTCAGCTGAACACCAGCCTTGGATCCATAGAGGCTTTTTGTTCTTTATTATTATTATTATTTTTAAGGTGAGGATATTGCAGTATAGTTTCATGACCATGAAAATGACCAGAAGGGAAAATTTTTAAATTTGATAAGAGAACAAGGTGAGAATTATAGGAGAGCCTTAGATTGGTGAGTGGAGATGGAGCTAGTGCATAAATGAAAGTATTGGTTTCAATAGAAACACAATTTCTTTGTTCCTTATAGGTGGAAGGAGCATAGAGGGTAGACCTATGTTAGCTGCTAAGTGGTAGTAAAGAATGTGTGGGATTTCTTTCCTATTTGCTTCTATTTTCTCTGTGAAAGAGAGGAAACTTATTAACACCCCAGATTTTCTCCTTTTCAGTATCATTATGCAACCACATTTTATCTGAGATTTATGCAGCATTCTGGGAAATCCTGGTCAGTACACCAATTTTTTTATTCATTACCTGTGTCTCCTTTCAGGATACATCCAACTTGGAACTTTGGTTCCATTTCATCCCATGGGTGGTGATCAGAGTCCAATTTCCTTTAGAACCAGTTTGTTTAGAATGTGATTAACCCTGGCCCTCTGGTACCCTGCTGTGCTATGGAATGGCCCAGAACATTCCTTGCCTGGCAGGGCATTGTATTCAGGGCCATCATGGAACCTGACTCAGAATAGGTTTCCAATAAATATTTGTTGAATGATTACAGGAAGGAAGGAAGGAAGGGAGGGAGGGAGGGAGGGAGGGAGGGAGGGAGGGAAGGAGGGAAGGAGGAAGAGAAAAAGGGAGAAAGGGAGGTAGGGAGGGATTCAATTTGCACCTAGAAGGAACACCCCTAATCTAGCCTAATTACATACATTTCTGCTCAGAAGATTTTTGTCTTCTTTATAATTGATTCTTTCTGTTGTATGTTTGACATTGCAAGATCTTTGTCCAGGCTCACAGATATATCCAAAGTGGCCGAGGGTGACAGTGTTTGATTGCTTGCCTCTCTCGCTACCTCTGAAGTTAATATGATGCTCTCTGAGTGCAAAGGCACAGACAGGGAGGAATTTAATGCAAATTTAGCTAGAAGTCTAGTGCCACTTCACAAAATATTGATTAGGTGTCTGATTTGCTTTCCCCTGACAATGGGCCATAGGAATAAACCAATGAGGTGGGTCAACTCCAGCTCGTCATGGTCATTCGATAAAGCCAGGCAGCCAATGAGGAGCAGCTACTTTTTGATTGGGTGAGAGGCCAGTGAGGGGGGAACCCATCATAGCAACAGCAGCAGAAAATACTGCACTCACCCTTGCACACACACGCAAACCCAGACATGCTTTGTCACCCTGCTGCAGTGAACAGTTACTGATTGTGTCTCTTAAGGCTTTTATTCAGCCACAGTTCACGGATCACACTGCTTACCTGGTCCATCGGCCCATAATCCTTTTTTAATGGAATGAAGGAGCAGCATTCCTCACTCTGCCCCCTCCAGCACACATCTTATTAAGAGCAAACTTTGATCTGCAGGTAAATGGCACAGGCTTTGTTCCTGAAATGTACTGCTCTGATTGCTTATAGGGAGCCGACCCACCACGTCCCTCCCAGACTCAACAGGCAGGCAGGGAGGGAGGGAGGTGTGGTGTGGAGGGCAGGCCCAGTGCTGGACTGTGGTTGCTTTTGCTTCCTTCAAGGACTTCAAAGGGATTTCACCAGGCTAGAGCTTCCTGTCATTGTTATTTTCCTTACTGGCTTCCCCTGTCATTACTACAGGGCCTCCTCATCCAGGGCCCAGGAAAGCTTTCCTGATTTCGGCATGACATCTGACAGTGTCCTTCTTAGCCACTGGCTTCCTAATATTTAACATTCTTATTTGAAAGGCTCACCTCCTCTGCTCTCCATTGTGTTTTTGTATTTCCTAAGCAGCTGTCCTTATTTCCCAGGTGCCGGGGCTTGGGTGCTGCCTGCCTATCTACATTCCCCAAATTAGTAGCTGCCATGGCTTACGTGCCTCATTTCTGTCCTGTCACACCATAACCTGACTCCGAGTCTATTTTGATGGCAGATAACTGGAGGGGAGGCATAATGGTTCCCAACATTCTTCTTTTCCTCTGTGAACTTTGCTTCTTTGCTCTGAGAGCTAGTTTTAGCATGAATCTTACACCCAAGAGCTTCTGTTTATGGATTATCCAGTACTGCTGATGGTTCTGACTCGTGTTTCCTTCTGACAGGACAGGAAAGCCTATCAGTCAGGACAGTTTTCACTCTAAGAGGCATGTGGCTATATTTTATACTGAAGAAAACTGAGATGATGTTATAGGAATTTTCCAGTCCAAGCAGGAGTCTTGGTAGCCAGTTGTTCTCTCTCTCTCTCTCTCTCTCTCTCTTTGCCTATAAAATAAAGGAAAATGGCATGAAATGGAAGCAAGAGAGATTAAAATAGACAAGGAGAACAAGTTTCTGAATAGAATCTGGAATGTGTTACTAAGTGAACATGTGGAATCACTTTCCGAGTTCGGTGCAAGACGCATCCCCTGGAGTTTTGTTTAGGTGCCTTTTCTCACGGATGGGGGGATGGACATGATGACTTACAGCACAGTATGGTTCGGGCGTTGGGGTCAGATTGGTCCAGACTTAAGTTGTGGCGTTGCTGCAATCTAATAATGTGGTATAAGCAAATTTCTTGACTTCTCTAGGCCTTCTAAAAAATCTATAAAATGCAAGTTGCAGTATCAAACTTAAAGGTTTAAATAAAATCATATATATGTAATGCCTAGCTTAGGATTCACCATGTTATAAGCATTCAAGATGTTACATCGTCCTCTCAATTCTAGAATTTTCAGTTTCATTCCTTCAATAGACCTATGGACACAGTATGGTTAATTAATTTAAAAAACAAATGAGCATCTGCCCATGAATTTACATGTTAGGACAGAAAAGAAGCCAAACCAATTTTATAACAGGGAGCAGCTGAGTCAAAGCAAAATTAATGCCCAGTTCATAGAACCAGTATGTGTGTGGGTGGGCTATTTACCTGGGTTAGGACCATCCAAGAAAACATTGCCGAAAAGTTGGGATTTGATTCAAGCTTTGAAGAATGGCTAGAATTTGGATAAGCTTAAGGGATGGAGGTAGGGAGAGGGAGTGTCCTTTCAGATCAAGACATTGTCATTGGCAAACTCTTAGGAGAAGCTGTGAGTCTTATTGTCAAAGTCTGAAGAGAGGAGAGTGGTTTGCAGGGAAGAGAAACCCTTAAAATATATTGGTAAAGAACTCAGACCCTAGAATTAGGCCTATTACGGTTTCAGTTCAGAAACTATTTATGTCCTTGTGACTCAGTTTCCTTAACTATAAAATGGGCTTAATATTACTGTGAAGTAAGTGGTATTGGGAGCAGATAAATTGCTTCAGGTTGGTCTGACTGCAAACACTGTGCTTTAACCAACATACACACCATCTTCATAACAGGACAGCTAAGCAAATGCTCTTAATGTGAGAAATGAATACATAAAAGATGCAGCTATGAGTGACAGCTGGACAGAATTAATTAATACGGTGCTGCTTAGGAACTCTGTGACAATGACCTTTTGCATCCTCCTTCTCAGATAGCTGCTTATACTCACTTCTCCCTCTCTAGGTTGTGATTCAGCACAGAAGCATTTTCCCTTTTATTGCCCCATTTGCATGCTTACATTAGACATGGATTTGGTTAGACCTGCATCTGTTGAGACGGCTAACCAATAATAGAAGCCCCACAGGGATTAACGTGGTCTGGTTTCGGGATTGGGTCTAGCGAGTGAGGTCTAGGTCAGGAAGCTATTAGCTTCAGAGTCAGAAAATATAGTCAGCTGTCATCACTTTTTAGTTAAAAATAGCCTGGTGGCACTTGCATTCCACCACTCTGTCGCAGATAGTGGAGCATCATCCTTTCTCCCACACTGAGTCCTCCCAAGTATCTTCTACTTGATCCAAAATCTTTGGGGCTTGATCAGAGACCATGAGAAACTTGATCTTTAAAGGGGAACAGGTAGGCACAAAACATAATTTTTTCCCAACTCCATACTTGGTAATGGCAGGTTGGTGAGAGTATTTATACCATGGCCATCAACAAATGCTACACATCAGGGCTTTTCGTCCCTGGAGCATGGCATGTTAAACCATCACACCACTGATAGAAAGGTAGGATACATTCCCAGCTGGTAATTCCTGAGGTTACCATTGTAAAGTAGGGGTTTTCATACTACAGATTCTGGTCGTCATTTTCCATTACACTAAATTCACTTATTTTATTACTTACATAGAATGGAAACTTGAGAAAAAATAGGAGATCATTGAACCCAGTTGGACCTAAATTAAAATCCCTACCCCTTAACTTGTCAGGTGGCCTTGACCTAATTTCCTGAACTGTTTTAAGCTTTGGTGTTCTCATCTGTAAAATGGGGCTAATGATAGTACCATTGAAAGTCACTGTGAACATTCAATGAAATCTTTCATACAAAGCGCTTAGTGCACACTTGGCATGAAACAATCGTGCAGTACATATAGGCTGTTTTATTAGAGTCAGTATTTATAATTCTGGTTGAGGGACACAAGTATAGACTAAGCATGCTCTATCAGGCTTGTCATGAATGTAAAATTTAATAAGGACATTATTTGACACTGTTTTCTGAATCACGTAACAGTGTTTATTACTCTGGTATTTTTGCATTTAAAGATATGGTGCATAACAAAATGCAGCAGCTCCCATTCTCTTAAATTGACACAATGCCCAAATTATATATTCAGCATCTTATAGTAATATGCAAATAAAGTACCAACACATTGCAGCTTCATCAAGACAAAGCATTTATTTTGTACCTATTTTCCAAAGGTACACCATAACAAAGTGGCTTTTGACAAATACGGTTTCTATTCTTTTGGAGTTTATGGCATAAAAGAAACAATACTGAGATTTGTCTCATAGGTAGAGAGAGAGGAGGGAGGGAGACAGACAGAGACAGAAAACTAATTTATGGAAGTATGAAGTGATTTATCAGCATGGTGAGATTGAAATTCATTTTAGGTGAGTGTGAGTTAGCCATTTTGGAATCTTATACATGGGCCAATAGACATCAATTAAATTTAGTTGCCTATGTTAATTAATCTTAATTTATCATTCCAGTGTAATTTTTTTTTCAAAGTTATCCAGACTGGAGTGAAGGGCCAATGTAGGAGAGACCAGTGGCAAAGTTTACCCAACATTTACCAGTCTGTATATTCAGAGAACCCCTCTGGTTTCACTGGTCCTGGTGGTACAATCAGTGGTTCTCCAGGAGCTTCTTTGTATGGTGAGTCTTTAACTCTCCAGATCAGCATCTTCAGTCAACTTGCATTGAAACCACCTGGAGTGCTTATAAAAACCAAGATTCCGAAGCCAAAATCCAGTCATGTAGATGGGATCTGAGATGATTGCTAGCCACACAAAACCACACTACTCTAGATCCTACCTACTTACCATTCCTCGGTTTCTATGCCTTCTCATTACTTTTGCTGCCTTAGTTCGTATGTCTAGAGTGGCTGCTACAAGTGTTTTAATTGGTCTCCTAATTATCTTCTTTACTACAGTAAAAATTTACTAAATTAAATTAGAATCTTACAGTGTCAGATTTTGCAGAAAATTCTACAGTAGGTCCCTATTTTCTATAGACTAACAGTCTCTTCACTAAGATACATAAGCTTTTGTCAGTGTCCTCTCCTGCCTCATGCACTCAGTTGCCTCCTTCGTACCCCAGCCATGCAGAAGGCTTTTGCAATTTTCTGAAAACATGGGCCTATGGCACAGCTCTAGGCCTTCCTATCTGTCCTAACATCTTGCTAGAATGACCTCCTCTCAACTCCGTTCTGGTTCTCCGGCGAATACCTACTGACATTTAACATAACTTTTCAAGAATTACCTCTCTATACTGCATTTCCTAATTCATTCCTTTTCTTGTTTTATTTTTGTATCTGCCCCTCCCTTCAATCTGTATTCACTTTATTTTATTGTTAAATTTATTGGGGTGACATTTTTAATAAAAATTACATAGGTTGCAGATGTACAATTATACAGTACATTGTCTGTGTTGTGTTATGTGTTCACCACCCAGAGTCAATTCTCTTTCCATCACCATGTATTTGACTCCCCCTTCCTTCTCTCTGACCACTCTCCCCTGTTACCCTCAAGTAACCACTGAACTATTTTTTTTGTTTTTTGATGAGTTTTTGTTTCTCTATTGTTTTCAGTTTTATATTCCACATAGGAGTGAAATCATATGGTTCTTGGTTATTTCTGTCTGGCTTATTTTGCTTAGCATGATGATCTCAAGGTCCATCCATTTTGTCACAAATGGCAGTATTTTATCTTTTCTTATAGCTGAGTAATATTCCATTGTATACATGTACCACAGCTTCTTTATCCAGTCATCTATCAAAGGGCACTTTAATTGTTTCCATGACCTGGCCACCATGAACAGCACTGCAATGAACATTGGAGTACATAAGTCTTTGTGGACTGAGGTTTTCAAATTTTGGGGGTAGACACCTAGAAGGGGGATTGCCAGGTCATATGGTAACCACGCTCCCAATTTTCTGAGGAACCTCCACACTGTCTGCCACAGTGGTTGTACCAGTTTGCACTCCCACCAGCAGTGTGCGAGAGTTCCTTCTTCTCCACATCCTCTCCAGCACTTGTTATTCCTTGTCTTGTTGATAATAGCCATTCTGACAGGTGTGAGGTGGTATCTCATTGTGGTTTTGATTTGCATTTCCCTGATAGCTAATGAAGTTGAGCATTTTTTCATGTGTCTGCTGGCCATTTGTATTTCTTCATGGGAGAAGTGTCTCTTCAGGTCCTTTGCCCACTTTTTAATTGGGTGGTTTGTTTTTTTGTTGTTGTTGAGTCATACTAGTTCTTTGTATGCTTTAGATATTGGTCCCTTGTTTGCAAATGTTTTCTCCCATTATGGCTTTTATTTTGTTGGTGGTTTCTTTTGCTGTGCAGAAGCTTTTTAGTTTGACATAGTCCCATTCATTTAGTTTTGCTTTTACTTCCTTGACTTTGAGGTCAGTTTTGTAAAGTCCTTCCTGAACCTGAGGTCTATAAATTTAGTACTGATGTTTTCTATACACTTTATTGTTTCAGGTCTTATGTGGAAGTCTTTAATCCATTTTGAATTAATTTTGGTATATGGTGACAGTTTGCAGTTCAGAATCATTTTTTCGCATGTGGTTTTCCAATTTTCCCAGCACCATTTATGGAAGAGGCTTTCTTTCTTCATTGTATATTTTTTGCTCCTTTATCAAAGATTGTTGGTCCATGTATTTGTGGATTAATTTCTACGTTTTTAATTCTGTTCTTTTGGTCTGTATGACTGTTTTTCTGCCGATACCAAGCTGCTTTGATTATTGATGCTTTGTAGTATAAATTGAAATCAGGGAGCATGATACCTCCAGTCTTACTCCTTTTGTGTAGGATTGTTTTGGTTGTTCAAGGTCTCTTGTGCTTCCGTATGAATCTGATAATTTTTTAAATCTATTTTTGATAGAATGTTTGTAGGATTTTGATGGAAATGGCATTAAATATGTGTATTGCTTTGGGTAATATGTCCATTTTAACTATGTTGAGTCTTCTGATCTATAAACATGGAATATCTTTCCATTTCTTTGTGTCCTCTTCAATTTCTTTTAACGGTGTCTTTTACTTTTGACTATATAAGCCAGTCATATTCTTCATTAAGTTAATTCTCAGGCATTTTATTCTTTTTGTTGCAATCACAAAAGGTATTGATTGTCTCCTTTCTTTTTCTGAAGTTTCATTTTTGGTATATAGAAATTGATTTTTGTATGTTGATTTTGTATCATGCAAATTTACTGTATTTGTTTATTGTATCTAATAGTTTTCAGGTAAAGTCTTTGATATTTTCTATATAAAGGATCATGTCATCTGCAAATAGTGACAATTTTACTTCTTCTTTCCCAATTTGGTTACATTTTTATTTCTTTTGCTTGCCTGATTTTTCTGGTTAGAACTTCCAGTACTATATTGAATAGCAGTGGTGGCAGGGGCATCCCTATCTTGTTTCTGATTTTAGGGAAATGAGATTCAGCTTTTCCCCATTCAGTATGATATTAGCTGAAGGTTTGTTATATATAGGCTTTATTATGTTGAGGTTCTTTTCTTCTATACCCATTTTATTCAATGTTTTGATCATAAATGGATGTTATATCTTGTCAAATGCTTTTTCTGCATCAATTGATATAATCATATGGTTTTTATCTTTTATTTTGTTTATGTGGTGTATTACCATTGATTGATTTGCATATGTTTAGCTATCCTTGTATTCCTTGGATGAATCCCACTTGATCATGATGTATAATCTTTTTTATGTATTATTGTATTCTATTTTCCAATATTTTGTTTAGGATTTTTGCATCTGTGTTCATCAGAGATATTGATCTATAGTTTTCATTTTTTGTGTTAGCCTTACCAAGCTTTGGTATTAGGTTAATGTTGCCTTTGTAGAATGAGTTGGGAAGTATTGCCTCATCTTGAAATTTTGGAAGAGTCTGAGGAGGATAGGTGTTAATTCTTCTTTGAATGCTTGGTAGAACTCATTGGTGAGACCATCTGATCCGAGGCTTTTCCCTTTGGGGCGGTTTTGAATAATCGTTTCAATTTCTTTATTATTGGTTGGTCTATTTAGATTATCCAGTCCTTCTTGGGTCAGTCTAGGTAGACTATATGTTTCTGGAAACTTGACCATTTCTTCTGGGTTGTTAAATTTAGTGGCATAAAGTTCTTCATAACATTTTCTTATGATTCTTTGTATTTCTGTGATATCAGTCATAATTTCTCCCCTTGTACTTCTAATTTTGGTTATTTATGCCCTTTCTTTTCATCCTTTGGTTAGCCTAGCCAGAGGTTTTTAAATTTTATTGATTTTTTTTCAAAGAACCATCTCTTTGTTGCATTATTTTTTTCTATTGTCTTTCTGTTCTCAATTGCTTTTAGTTCTGCTCTAATTTTATTATTTATTTCCTTCTGCTGACTTTGTTTTTTTTTCTGTTTTTCTCTTTCTAGTTTTTTAAGATGGGATGTTAGAATGTTTACATGTGATTTTTTGTTTGTTCATTTCTTAAGCCTGTAATTATATAAATTTCCTTCTTAATACTGCTTTTGTTGCATTTCAATAATTTTTGATACGTTGTATTTTCATTGTTATTAGTTTATATGTATTTTAATCTCTTTTATTTCTTCTTTGATCTAGTTATTTTTTAATAACATGTTTAATCTCCATTTATATGTAATTTTTTCTACTTTCTTTTTGCAGTTGATTTCCAATTTCAAAGCTTTGTTGTCTGAGAATATACTTGGCAAGATTTCAGTCTGCTTAAATTTTCTGAGGCTAGTTTTGTGTCCTACCACGAAGACTATCCTTGAGAATGTTCCACGTGCACTACAAAAAAATATATAATCTTCTGTTGTAGGATGAAGTGTCCTATAAATGTCAATTATGTCCAATTGCTGTGATATATCATTTAAAGCTGACATTTTAAAAAATTTGTTTACTGTTTGGATGATTTGTCCATGGCTGTTAACAGGGTATTTTGGTCCCCTACAATAATTGTGTTTTTGTCTGTTTCTCCTTTTAGTTCTGTTAGTAGTTGCTTTTTAAATTTTGGTACTTCCTGATTGGGGGCTTATGTATTAATGAGTGTCAGATCTTCTTGTTGTTGTATTGCCCTTTTTATCATTATGAAATGTCCATCTTTGTTTCTTGTTACCTTCTTTACCCTGAAGATTGTTTCATCAGATATCCTTATGGAAACTCCTGCTTATCTCTGAATGTCATTTGCTTGGAGTATATTTTCCACCTTTCACTCTGAGTCTGTATTTGTCCTTATGACTGAGGTGTGTGTCTTAGAGACAGCATTTCGATGGGTTTTGTGATTTAATCCAGTCTGCTACTCTGTGCCTTTTTATTGGTGAGTTTAGTGTGTTTATTAATACATTTAGGTTGATAATTGACATATGAGGATTGCCTATGGCATTACTTTCTCTCTTTTTCATTTTTATTTTGAGCTGTCCCAGCTCTTCCCCATTTATTTTGATTTTTTTGTTTGTTTGTTTCAGTTCAAATAACCTCCTTCAGTATTTCATGAAATGCTGGCATTGTGCTGGAGAATTCCCTCAGCTTCTGTATTTCTGAAAAGGTCTTTCTTCCCCCTTTATATCTAAAGGATAACTTTGCTGGATAAATTATTCTTGGCTGGTATTTTCTCTCTTTTAATATTTTGAATATTTGATTCCACTTCCTTCTGGCTTGTAGAGTTTCTGCCTAGAAGTCTGATGATAGCCTGATGGGCTTTTCTTGAAAGGTTATATTTTTTTCCCCTGGCTGCCTTAAGAATTCTCTCTTTGATTTTTTACATCTTCAGTATAATGTGCCTTGGAGAAGATGTGCTGGAGTCCAGGTAGCTAAGGGTCCATTTTCTTCCTGACTTTGGGGTTTCAGATCCTTTCATAGGTTTGGAAAGTTCTCATTTACATTTGTTTGAGTAAGCTCTCTGTAGAATTCTGTTCTACACCTTCTGCTATTTATATTATTCTAATGTTGTTCTTTGTAATGGAGTCAGATAGTTCTTGTAGAGTTCTTTCAGTTCTTTTGACTCTGAAGTCCCTATCTTCTTCTGTGTTGTTTTCATGTTCCAATCTTTGACATCACTAATTCTTTCCTTCATCTGGTCAGCCTTGTTTCCTATGGTAGTTAGTTCATTTCTCAGTTCTTTTATTGCATTGTTTTTCTCTAGAATTTTTATTTGATTATTTTTCATAGTTCCAATTTCTTTTTTAAAGTGTTCGATTTATTCACTGACTTCCTTTCTGAGATAATTTTTCTGTGTCTATCATTTTTCTGTGTCTGGGTACTCTACGAACATTCTTTTAGCTCTCCAAGTGTCTTAAGAACCACAGCCTTGAATTCTGTGGCACTTTATCCTGAAGGTTGTTTCCTCAGATACCAGTATGACAACTCCTGCTTTTCTCTGGATGCCATTTTCTGGGAGTATTGGTTTCCAACCTTTTACTCTGAGTCTGTGTTTGTCCTTGTGGCTGAGGTCCTGTATTTCCAGATCTAAAAGTTCCTTTTCTAGAGATTTTTCATTTTCTTTATAAATTTCTTTGAATCCTAAGGTACTCATTGTATTCCATGTATTTCTTATTCTGGGCATGAGAGTTTTCCCCCTAGCAAATATAGAGAGGTTTTTCTTTCTTTCTCTTCCCAGTTGGTATCACTGTAGCGTCTTCCAATACTTTCTCTTGGTAATTCAAACTCTTATTTCTGGGAGCTTTCCTGCAAGGTGGGCTTCCTCAATGTGCCTCCTCTTTTGGAAAATGTTGTAGGCAATGGTGTGCTATGCTTCTGGGATTGATGCAGGGAATAGCTGCTATGCTTGTGTTTTGGAATTTCCTGAGCCCTTCCGCCAGTTTCTGTGGGTGCAGGGCTTGTGAGAAAGGGTGCTGGTTTGCAGTTTTAGTTTTTATTTTCCAGCTGGCTGTAGAGCAGGCACTAGGTGGAGTTGGGGTGGGGTTGAGCTTTGGGAGAGAATTAGGGGAAGCAGCCTGGCTCAGTGTCTTTGGTTTCAGGGGCAGTGTGGCCTATGGCTGCTTTGTATCCTGTGGTAGCTCCCCTGGTTGCTGACTCCACTGCAACACTAGTCTGTTAGTCAGGGTGGGCTGGGTGCAGGGCCGGCTGAGCACATGCTGCCCACTCAGACTTTCTCCTTTCTCCTGACCCTGAGTTTCACCCAGGACCATGTTTTATTCTGGTCAGCATTTCCACAGCAGCCAGCTCTCAGTTTTAAACTCTCCCAGAGTTGATAGATTTGTGGACATAGGGCCACACTGCAGCTGGAGGTCCTACAGGGCAGTTCAGATACTTTGTTTATCTTCTAACCTGCCATGGGGTATGGCACTCCAGTTGGGGCCCTAGTGCACTGCTGCTCATTGGGGGTTTGAACTTGCCCATGGTCTCACAGTCTTTTAGCCACCCTCACCTCCACTCTTGTTGCCATTTGCCCTCCAGCCTACCTGGGCTTGGAATTGTATTGCTCTTTGACTGACGTGCCCTGGCTCTCTCTCCTTGTTACTTCTGAAGTCTCGTTTCTGCTCTGCTCCCTCCCTTCTCTCCTGCTCACTCCCCTTTCTCTGACCTTCAGATATTTTCTTGCAATGGGTGGATTTCTCAGCTGAGGCTGTGCCACTCAGGGTTTTCCCCATTGTTAAATTATATTTTCCAGGAGAGGTTTCAAGGATCTCCTCTCTCGCCTCCATGTTAGATCTCTCCCCCTGTATTCACTTATAACACTGCACTTCTGTATTCATTGACAAGTTTGTCATTCTCTTGAAAGTACAGCCTGTGTCTTACTACTCTTGGTTTCTCAAAGAACCTATCAATGTTTTTCAGAATAAATGAATGAACCCAAGAATTTCACAAGGAGCTTATATTTGTTCCCAAATTAAATTTTCAGCTCAAGATTTGGCTGTGCCATCTTTCTTTTGATGATGTATGTCTAATCAAGAGTTTGAAAAATCCCCAGAAAAATGAAACTTGGAGTTTCTCATATGTGAATGTGCTCAACCCAGTTTGACCAATAAATACTAAAACTAGAGGAAGCCCACATAATGTTCCTTCCTCCAAGATAAGGAGATAAAGAAGAAAAGAAAACATGATGTGAATCAAAACAATGTCTTTGTTTTATACATCTCAGGTTAAATGAGCAATCTATATGGTAAATGTAACTGATCTTTCTGGAGAGCTATTTTATTTAATTGGTTGATTTAATTTCCTAGCAAATGAAATCTGAAAATACTATCCCTGAGAACACTTACTTGCTACAAATCTGTTCTCTTATCTAAACCTCATTTATTTCAATTAATTTCCCATCATTCCTTCTCTCTAGCTCTCTACAATGTGATTTGTGTATTTTACATATTTCTTTCAAGGTTACAGTTCAAAGATTGAACATAAAAAACTGAAGACTTTCAATTCTATCTTCTAAAGCAATTTTAAGAATCAATGGTTGCCTTCATGTGTTGCTGGTGGGAATGTACACTGAAACATACTTTGGAAAATAGTTTAGCAATTTCTTAAAATGTTAAATGAAAACTTAGTATAAAACTATCAATTTCTGTCTAAGATGGCAAAGTAGCTAAACACTGTGCTTGCCCTCTCTTATGACCACATCAAAACCATAAAACAACTATCACTGAGAATTGCCTGAAGTCTGGCTGAAAAAGTCCTACAACTCATGACATACAGAAGAAGCTACCTCAAGACTGGTAAGAGTGGCAGAGATGTGGAAAAGGCTGGCCCTACAGCCATGTGTGACTTTTAAAAATCAGGAGGGTTATCTTGTGGGTCTGGGACCCATGGAGAAGCAAGGGTCCCAGACCCACACTAGGCTCCCCAGCCCAGGGTTCCAGTGCTGAAAAGAGCAGTCCCCATACATTCTGGCTGTAAAAACCAGGTAGATTGTGGGTGAGTGAGATGGAGTGTGACTGCAGTCCCAGGCACTCCTCCTAAAAGTCCTGCACACAAACTTACTCACTGATGGACTCATTAAGTCTGAGCTGCACTGGAGCACTAGCTCAAAAGGTTCCAGGGGCACAGAGGTAGGAATAGAACTGTCTGGCATCAGGGCAAGGGTTAGAGGGGCAGCTTCCTTCCTGACAGAAGTGCTGGCAGAATTCATTGTTTCTTTGTTGAACCCACCCCCTCCCAACATTCAGACATAGGTGGCCACCATATCTGAGTCTTTGTCAACCTAGCTAACACAGTGTTTTTGCCTTACCATAGTGATTCCCTGAGACCTTGCTCCTCCTAACTTGCTGGTCCACCCAAGCTGTTTCCAGTGGCTTTTCCATACAAATGGCCTGTCTTGGCTCATGCTACAAACTTTTCTAAAATTATCAAAGGTTCAAAAACCCCAAACTTGTAGCATCTGCTCTTAACATGCCTCATACCTCTTACTGACCAGGCACAAGCCTGGCACTATCAGCAACTGGCCTCAGTTTGTTGTGATAGTTGCCCAACTATATACATTTACACATAATTATTAAACAGGAGAGTTATAATGAATGAATGCCATGATGTATAAATTATACTTCAGTAGACCTCTGAAAATGGTTGAAAGTGGTACTTTGCTACTTTATATTTTTATTTCAGTAATATTAGTCTTAAAAGCCTTTCCCAGGTGATGTTAAAACAAAGTCTTTAATCACAGACTCTAGATTTTAAGTCAGTTTCTTTCCTCTTCCATGAACCTCTGAGATCTTTCACCTTTATACCAGTGGAGACATATTCAGACCGTGAAGACTTTTTTCTCCTTCAAACTAATTAAGCTCTGATGACATCAGCCGTATTTGCAGTGCACCTGATTAAGGCCATGATGCTAATTAAATTCTTGAATGATTAGAAATGCAAATTACCAGACTTGGTTTAGTAACAGGCATTGCTGCCTGGCTCCAGAAGAGAAAAGGAAATAACCACTCATCTTAGGTGACAGAATGCTCTCAAGTTTAATCTAAGTCTAATGGGAAAATAATGTTAACCATGAATGAAGAAGACTTTCCTATTTAACATGGAATAATATTTTATTAATAGAGGCAGCACTTTACTAGTAGTCATCATACCATGTGAGTACATTGAGAAGTGCCATGGAAGAACCCTAAGCTTCAGAGTTAGTACTGAGTTCAAATTCTGCCTTGTAAGTTACCAGTGGTGTGAATTTTGGCCAGTTATTTAATTTCTCTGAGCCTGTATATTTTCATCTATAATAGGGGATTTGATTATCTATTTCAAAGGATTTGGGGGCTAATTAAATGAGATCACTTATGTCACTGGGTCTAGCACACAAGAGACATTTAACAAATGGAACCTATTACTGGCATAACAGATAAAGTGAGGAGTCTTGACTCTTCATTCATTTAACAAATATTAACTGGCTACCTACAATTCATTTATTTCTTCAATTCAGCAAATATTTATTTAATACTTACTATATTCTTAATCGTACTCTTAGTGTTCAGAATACATTTATGTGCTATAAAATACAAAAGTCCATACCATAGCAAAGCTTACTTATAAAATATCCATGAACATAATAACTAACTAAATTTTATGACATGTTACAAAGAGATATGTCCTTTGAAAAATAAAGAGGGTAAGGGGGATCTAGAATTATGGAGAAGGGAAAAAGATGAATAGTAACTCAGGGTGGTGAGGGAATGGCTCATTGAGTAGGCAAAAAATGAGCAGAGACTTAGAAGGGTGTGGGAGCCAGCTGGAGTAAACAGCAAGTACAAGATCCCCACATAGAATGTACCAGACACCTTCAAGAAGTACCAGAAAGGCCAATTACTGTGCCAGTACCTAGGTGTACAATGGTAAAGTGAACAGTTAGAACTGCATTCAAATTCTGCCTGTGTCACCTGCTAGCTCTATGACCTTTGGAGGATTATTTCATTTTTCTGAACTTGTATCTCTTCAGATATAAAATAAAATTTGAATATCTATTTTAAAGGGTTATCTGTCCCAAGGGTTAAAACAGTTATTTATCCCAGTCATTTCTGAAGCTATAAATTATAGATTGTGCTCAGCAGAATAGTAAATACTGTTTTATTTTTGTCTTGTTCTTACCTATTTTGTTGCATATGGCATCCCCTTATGTTGAACCTATTCCAATACTCCAGCACCATTAGTGGGACATCCAGGAGATGGGGCTGGCTGAAATAGAAGGATCATTCTGAAATGCAAAATGGGATAAGAGAGATAAGCATTAATTTATTCATTTTAACTAATAGATATTGAGCTTCTACTACGTTCCAGGCACTTACTGCATGGGGAAGAATAATATGAAATGTGGTAAAGAGTTTTAAATACTATAACAATACTAAATTTTTTACATATACAAATGTCTGTCTGTGTGTACATGCATGCTTGTAGTTCTCAGATTCTGTGATTCAGATATTTATAGAATTTTCATCAGAGACTTCTGGTGAATTGCAACTGGAGGTTGAGAGAACAAGGAAGGGACATGGTGATTCCTTTAACACCAGACTTCTCAAACTTCTCTCTCGTTGTCTCTGGCTGACTATGAGTGGTGTTGTGGAAAGAATACCCGATTCAGATTCAGAAGACCTTGGTTCAACAACTGCCCCTTCAGGTTTTATCTGTTGCCCAAATGTCAAATAAGGAAATACATTTGAAATCATTTGATAAACTATAAAACTAAACACAAGATGAGGTGAGGTGCAAGTCACTGTTAAAAAGAAAGGCTGATGGGAACTGGCGATGGTTAGGTATCTGCTGTAGGGAAGAGCTGGGGCATTGCTCTATAGAGTAGGAATGCGGTGCTAATTTACATACATTGGTTAATTTTGTTTTGCTGGGGGCTCAGATGGGACTCCCTGATGGATGTGCTATCCATGATGGAATCAAGAAAGCAATGTGATTCAACACTGTGATTATTCCAGGATGGAAGAGAAGGAGACAGGATTATTGAGAGGCACAGGTTTGGCAGACAATTTGAAAGTTGTCCGCTCAAGGAAACCATGCTGTGGCCTAGGAAGTGGGATGAGCAGAGAAATCTCTCCACATGGTAAGCTGCTCCTTAGGACCAAGGCTTTTTTTTTTTTTGTCTCCAATGCTCACCCCAGTGCTTGGCATACCACAGTTTCTCCACAGACATGATTGGAATAGCCCTTTCTGTACACCCTCTCCCTTTCTATACACCAAGGCTGTCTAGGGAAGAGACAATCCTGAATCCTTCATGAGTAACTTGCCTCAATGTTCCATAATTCTTAATATTTGGAGGTTTTTCATTTGGTTAAAAAATAAAATGATTTCCTTTCTTTGGTACCTGCTCATTTTGGTTGTGCTTGTAGCACCAGTGATGGGCTGGAAGTAGGTGCGAAGGCCAGCACACTGTGACCTCTTCTATAAGTCAGTGTTCTCAGGGACCCTGGCAGGCTCAGGGTTGCTACGATGGTTTACAGGTGTGTCTGAGATATGGGTGGTTGAAAGTTTCTTACAGTGGTAAAATATCTAAAATCAGATTTGATAATTATGTAGACATTTTCATTTCCATGTGAACACTCAAAACTACTGACTTCTGTAATGACTATTTGGGTGTCTGAAACTCTATAAAGAGCCCCCACCAGAGTGTCCTGGGGCAGCTACATATAATTCACTTCCCCCTAATCTTTCTGTTAAGATACCCTGGTATTATTATTCAGTTATTTTTTAGCTATGGGTTCATCAGTGTTGTTCTTTGCTTTGCCTGTATTATAAACATTAAAATTTTTTTCTGATTAAATTTGCTTCTATAATATATATATTTATTATTATTATTATTTATTATAATATTATATATAATATTATATATATATATATATATATAAAACATAGCAGGCATGTGTGATTATAAACTTTATATTTTATTATAAAATCAAATATTAAGTGTTCCTAAATAGGAAATGAATTATTTTAATGGGAAGTTTTAATTAATAGAATTGAATTAATTTTATTATTAAATCTCAAATAGACTTTCCCAAATTGTTTCCAGCATACCCTAGTTATGCAACTGTTACATTTTCCTGTGTGTAATGTCCTGAAAAAGGTAGGACAGTGCTGGCATAAATTATGCTTGTTGTAATTCTTCACCTGGGAGATACTGCACGTGGAAAGAATGCTAATATTGGTAGAAGGGATGTGTTAGAGGAATCCAAGATGTTGCATTTTCATCTTTTAAGTTCCATTTGCTGAGACAGTGAAATAAAGAGGGCAAGCTAAAGTTGAAGATATTTCACAGTCATGGCCACTGTCGGAGGAGATTGGATACGTTCCTGCAGGTTCATGCCTTGCCGGCTGGATCTCTCTTGCTTCTTCCAGGAGAGACTGGGTTGAAAGAGTCAGCAAAAACTGAACAGGTAAGTGTCATTACATCTAGCCTGCCATATTTTGACATTCAACAGGGATTTGTCAGATTTCAAAGTGTCACAGTCATACAATTCATACCATTCATCAAACAACACTCAAATGAAAAGTGACAACCCTCCTACCTAAACATAATTGAGCAAGTGTTTTTATATCGAACAGAAACACTTATACTTCATTTCTATTGAATAAATACACCAACACAGGAGAAGAAAACACAGTGGCTCTGAAAATGATCTTAGATTACTCCAGAATGGTGGAAGGGTCTCCACCATTCTGGAAGTGCATGCTAGGACAGGGTTCCCATCCTTTTCTGGGGGGCTGTGGAAGATGGTCAGTGCTTGGAAAGTACACTTGCAGCTTTGAATGGGTCCCCACCCTCATCCCTGGGCAGGGAGTCAGGAACCCAGCATGGGTGCAGCAGTCTCACGAGTAAGGCTGCCGCATTTAGCAAATACAAATATAACAACACATGTACTATTTGGAATAGACTTGTACTAAAAATGACTTAGGGTTTATCTGAAATTCAGATTTAACTGGGCGTTGTGTATTTATGTGGCAGTCCTACTTAGGAGGGAGTTGGAAGGAGAAAGATCTGGGAAGACATTAAGAAGCAGATAAAAAGGGAGCCTACAAAGTGGTGAGTGTATATTATAGTAGAAGGATGGAGACACCAATATTATTTCTGTCATGTACTTGGAATGAGACTTGTACAGGATTTCTAAGGACACACAGGAGCAAGGTACTGGTTAGAGAGGGCTTCCGATGACGTCGGTATTGATTCTTAAAGAAGACCAGAAATTACCCACAAAGGGAAGATGGTAGGGGTTGAGGGAGGACATTCCAGGCATAACAAACAATGTCTAAAGGCACAGAAACTGTTAGATAGAATAAGGGTCTTAAAGTCTAGGCCATTCTTACTAAATGCGATTCTTGTTAAATGTTAAAAAGTAGCACAATATTTTGCAGACGCAGCTGTAAATGGGATGAGCTTGACAGGAACCCAGCTCGATAGGTGTAGTCAACTGCAAAAAAGAAATCAAAGGAGCATGTATAAGCAATGGCTAAGTCTCCCTTTGGAGTGGCAACAGCTCTGGATGTGAATCCTTGTCTCCTTTACTTGCTGCAAAGTAAATAAAATTACCTAATGACAACCACAACCATGTCTCGTCCCTGAATGGAACTCCCAGTGGAGAAGCCCTAGATCAAGCCTGACCAACCCATGGCTTGCGGGCCACGTGCAGCTCAAGATTGCATTGAATATGGCCCAACACAAATTTGTAAACTTTCTTAAAATATTATCAGATTTTTTGTGACCTTTTTTTAGCTTATCAGTTCTTGTTAGTGTATTTTATGCATGGCCCAAGACAATTACTCTTCTTCCAGTGTGGCCCAGAGAAGCCAAAAGATTGGACACCCTACCCTTACAGTATGGTAACAAGACAACTCCCATATGTGCTTCCATGAAGTCTTTCTGGTCCCACCAGAGGGAATTCAGCCCTCTTCTCTCTGTGCCCTCATGGCCCTTTGCTGAAGCCTGAATCACCTAAGACTTGCACTTTTTGTACTGAGACTGTGATATGGGCCCCCTTGGTTGCAAATGGTAGATCCCAGGACAGATCCCAGACTCATCTCCTGTCCTCGCTAAACAGATAACCCAGCAGTGAACCTAGTTGAGCAGACTTTGCTTTTTGCAGAATTTTGAGAACAAACACATCAAATGTTTCAAGGGTTTTCCAAGCAATGTAAAATTTTCCATATTTGTGTATGTACTTTAGTAAACACTGAGAATTGATTTCTGTAACTTCAGACCTCAACTATGTCAGAGTGTTCCCAGTGAGAGAAGTAAAAACATGAAAGTAAACAAAATGGAAAAATAAGTACAATCCCTTGCATTCCCTCAGATTTGTCCTCAAACCAGTCCATATTGATTAAGTGTATGGGGTAAATAAAGTCTCCATTGCATGTCTCAGCCACCTACTGGTTTGAAAGTGAGATTTGAGGAAAGATGTGTCCTGTACCTTTTGTGAGATGCTTTTATCCCTGTGCTTAGGACTCTCACCTGCTGTGTATATAGACAGGTGCTGTGTAAATAGACAGGTGCTTCTGCTTTGAGGAGCATACAGAAACTGGCAGACCTTGAGTGTTTGGGGGAGAGGAATATTTTTGCTCTCTTCTTCACGTAGTGGTATGATTTGGAGGCAAGATGTACCAGTGATTGGAACATGGAGAAGGTGGCTTTGTCTAGTAGGTTTAGAGTGAAGATAAATTTTTTTTTAAATGTTTCTTTCAAGAACTTTACCAACCAGAATAAGTACTTATTTATTTATTTAGCATTGCTTTGTTTTGTTGGTGGTGGGGGAAGGTTATTTGGAGAATTATACTTTGCTCATCAGCTGTCTAAGGATAAGAGTGGTTTGAACCTCTCAATTCTAGGAGTGTTTATCTTCCCCTGAAGTTAATGTTGTATGCCGATATTCTCAGTCATTTTCTTTGCATATTTCCTAAAAGTGCTCCATCCAGGGGTTTTATTCAGACCTCCGAGGACCTATTTTGGCTTTTCTTTACCTGAGAAATACCCATATCTGGTTCTTTGCTCCCTCAGGGCAGTTTGCCTTTTTTGGGAGCACTTAGAGAGTCTGCTGTCCTTTGCCTTTCTTGACTTCACTCTAGCGCCTCTTTTGGGGGTGGAATTAATCTCAGGCTTTCTCTCCTGCCCCACCGAGGGTTGGCTTCTGCTCTCCTGCGCCACCTGCTGTCACCAGCTCCCAATGCAGCTTTCCCAGTTTCCAGTCCTATGTTCTCAGCAGGAACCGGAGCCAAAACCTCAGACCAAGCAGATCTTGCTCAGGCCTCCAGATTTCTGTCCCATTCTTATCTGTGCTGCCTTCATTGGCTCCGGAGATCAGAATCCCAAATGTCCCCAGATGACTTGCTTCAAGCCATGCAGACCCTGAGCTCTTGGCCAGAAAGCGAGAGCTTGGCAGCATGGAGGTTGGCTGCTAGCAGCTTCTGCCAGCTTCCTGAGTGTGTGCTTAGTGGAGCCAGCCCTGCCCAGCAGCGAAAATGCAAATGGTTTCTTTTGCAATGTCAACATACATACAGCATTTATCCTTTAATGGACTCTACACAGTGTCCCCAACATGTCCCCTCATTGGGCCTCTCAGTTTTCTCCCAAATTGCTCAGGAATTGGAAACTGTGTTGGTTTTGTTTTAGCACTCTGGACTCTGCTATATTCTCATCAAATTGGTGATTCTAATGAAAAGACCACAAGGGAAGTCTTAAATGAAGTGTCCCTGTTATTTCCTATGCTGGGTGATCGTTCGATCTACCAATGCCAGGGAATTAGGCAGTTGTTTTTTCTCCATCACACATAGCCTGGCACATAGTAGGTGCTTCACAAAAGCGTGTTGAAATGCACAGATTTTCTCTGGTCAGAATCCTTATTGGAAGTCTTTCTCTATTTGTTACAAGTAAAAATGGTCAGATCTGAGGTTCTGATCCTTCATCCCTGATTTAAGCCGAAAAATAAAGCTGACTTGGTAGAAGGAAATGGTGAGTGATAGTAGTGATTTCTGTTGTTATGATGGAAGATGGTACCAGCTATTGTCTCCTAAGGATAGAACAAGTAGCAATGTATGTATGCAGGGGAGAGTGGGGTTACAGATGGGATGGGGGCTTCTGCCAGCATAAGTAATTCCATAAACATTGACTAAGCTCCTGCATTGTACCAACACTGTGCTGGAAGCTGGAGTTGAAAACATTCACAAAGTACAGTGCCTGACCACAAAGAAGACTGAGACAAATAAACAATTTAAGTGTCATTCCTAAGTGATAAGAGAGAGGAGTGTCCATGGCTTTGTGGGAGCATTACCAAGGGCTCTCATTTGGGCTGTGTAGTCAAGGAAGAATCCCTGGAGGATGTGATGCTTGTGCTGAGTTTTACCATCATGTGAAATATATTTGGATAAACAAATACAGGTGGTACATTCCAGGAAAGGTGCCCAGCTAGATTAATTGAGGTAGAAACATCTTTAGATCGTAAAACTCCCTTTTAGTCCTTTGAGTTATCTGGGAAATGCTATTGTCCCGCTGGACATATCGTACAATCCTGACTGCAAAAGAGGGCTCAGTTTTCTATTCTGTGTTTGATCTGTCCCCTTATTGGGACAGCCTTTTGTAGGTTTAGGAGTGGAAAGGTAAGGGAGGGGATTTTATTTTCCTCTGCATCCAAGGGGCACAGTCCTATAAGCAGCCTTCCCCACCCCACCTCTCCACCCACCTACCCGCTTCCCGGCTGCAGAGCTGAGCATCTTTCCTGCATTAGAGCGGAGATCCTTGGGGGCTGCCACAGAGCCTGGCTGACCGAGGCCTGAGGCAAGGCAGACGGGGCCAGGCGGGGCCTGGGCCCCGGAGAAAGCAGCTTGATACTTAGGTGCTCTCCCAGCAGCTACTCTGAATTCCTGAGGATTATCTTAGCAGGCCCCCTTGTACAGATGAGAAAATCAAGGCTGACGATGGTGGCTGCTTCCCAGGTCCTGCACACGTATGGGCTGCTGCTCCGTACTAATTTAGCTTCTTGTTTCTCACTTCCGTGTCCACTGCCCGCCTCCACCCCAGGCGGGAACCGCAGAGGAATTTTTCACAGAAACAAGTGCTTTTGAAAAGGCTAGTTAGCGCTGGCCTGTTTCTACTGGGTACCCCAATTATTGGGCTGGCAGCATGGGGATGGGGCTTCCCAGCCTCCTCCGGGGAGGTCATTCCATCGCAGCCATGGCAGCTGGGGTCCTCCTGCCCTGGACCACCGTCAGAGAAGGGACTCAGGGGGGAAACAAAGAGGGCTGCTGGGGCTGCAGCCCTGAGCCCTCCACACCCACTGGCCCTGGCTAGCCCCACAAGGCTGGTGCCAGGCGCTGTGCTGCTGCTTCACCCCTTCGCTGGGCCCCTCGGCTCATCTGCTGGCTTTCAGAACTCCGGCTCTCCTGAATGGGTCTTTGTGTGTGGCTCAAGCGCTGGCCCGGAAGTGCCCCGATGGAAATGCTGGACAGAGATGTCTCCTCGGGGGCCTGGGCTGCGCCGGGCGCCGCCCGTCGCGTGGGAGGCAGGCCTTTGTCGTGCCGCCCCGCCTGGGATCCGCTGGGACCTGGATGAACCCAGGGCGGGGTGAGCCGGAATGTTCTGCGCCCCTGCACAGCAGGTCATCGGCAGGGCATGGGGGACGGTGGTGCCCCGGTCACTTCCCCTGGGCTCTCTGGTCCACTCTTTTCCTCAGAGTGCCTGTGCTAATATTAACACCAAGAGGCACAATTAAATGGTCACTATTTATGTGCCCGTCATTTGCTAAGGCTTTTATCCCATTTAATTAAACCTTCTCAACAATCCTGTGAGATATGTGGTCTTCTCCTCCCCATTATGCAGGTGAGGAAACTGAGGTAGGAGATGTTAAGCCACCTGTCCTGGGAATTCTGAACACAGATGGGGCTTCCCTTTCTCCTTGTCTTCAAGCTGTCTCCTTCTAGACAACACTGTACGCTTGGCCACCTGAGAAATCATCACTCAGGGTGCTGGCGGTGGACCTGGGGGACCCTAACGGGGGCAAAAACCTGGTTCTGGCAAAATTCAGAATGCCTCCTGAGCTTCTGAAGTTTCCTTTTGTTTACACTGACACACATTTGTTTGTAAGGATGGGTAAAATGGCTGAGTAGTGTCTCTATGCATCACTCTCCAAGTTCCTTTCCACGATCTTTATGTATTGCTCTGATACGCAAGGGGCATGCTTCTCCATTAAACCATTGCTATCATCAGGGGTTACTACAGTCTAATTGTGGTGATATATAATAAACATGTTTTGAGTAACTGGAGCATAAGTGCAGCAGAGAAAGACCCATCACAATCAAAATAATCGGCTGCAGATGACAAAGGTCCTAGGCTGTAAGGTGTTAAGTGAACAACAGCCATAAACACCCGTCAGCTTGCTCTTCAGTACCAGCCATTCTCCACTCAATATGCTGCCATTCTTCGGTGTTTTCCTTGGGAGTCATTTGCTTCGTTTTTTTTTTTTGTTTGTTTGTTTTTTGTTTTGTTTTTACTTTGCTAGTCCCATTTCTGAGAGTGGAACTTCAAACACATAGAGTTAAGATAACAGAATTCAAGAGCCTGAGGGATAATTCAGTGTAGACAGAGGAAAAGACATTTGAATTTTAACAAGAAGGATGTATAGGAGAAAAAGCCCTTTGGATGACACAGGCAGAATTCACCTCTGCTGAATGGGCTCTGAAGTTTGAGCCACTTTCTGGGTCTCAGTCCTTTATACCAAGGGCCCCATGTGAATCACTGGACAATTTAATCTTCGTGGATAAAGCTTTCCATTTATTCATTGGACCTCGGTTGGTAGGCAGTGCAGAATCACTGTGTTTGGACTGTGAATAGTGAACAACAAAGTATCACCAGGAGATTTTGAGCAGAAGGGTGATGTGATCGGAGGCATGCATCAGGAAGACTAACTGAAAGTCACATGTGAAATGGATTATGATGGGTAAATATTAGTATGGGGAAACCAAATGGGAAGATATAGCAAAAGTCCAGTGGAGAAAAAAATGAGAAGTTTAGCCAGGATAATTGCAGCAGGAATAAAAGAAAAGGACTAATTCAAGAAATACAATGGAGAAAGAATGGACAGAGCTTGGCAATGAAACAGCTATGAAGGAGGGGCATGGGTGAGGGAGGAGTTAACTGTGACTCAGTCGCTATCAGATGTCTCTGGGGAGTAACTGGGCATTTGTCCAGTGGCCAGTGGGAGTAACTGAACTTTCTGCATTTTTCTTGCTGAGAAACAAGGAGAGAGCAACAGTGGTCTGTCAGCTATGTAAACTCACCCCAGACTCTATCATTATGACTAGAGTATGGCGTTGGTGTAGGGCAGGTCAAAATCAGAAATAGGGTGGAAGACACAGGTTTACACTTCCATGAGATGCTGTTGTGTGGATCCTTTTGTCATTACTCAGCCCCCACTCTTAATGGTGATGATATCTAATGATCAGGTTGCTTTTAGTTAATGGGGCTCTCTGCACACAGAGGTGGGGAGAATTTCATCAAGAATTGAAAAGGAAAAATTTAGCAGAAAGTACCATGGTAATATCCTTCATGACCCACAGTACTGGGTGACTTTTAGTGTTCTAAATTACTTCCTCCCCTACTCTTCTTGTCACCATTTTCATCCTCAGAAGCCAAGGCTCTGATACCAGATTTCCTCAGCTTAGAAAATGAAATGGGAAATGACTTGCAATCAAGTTCTGTGCTCATTGCTGTCATGCTACCTGGAGACAGTAGGCATTGAGAAGTGGAGTGAAGATGGCATTTTGTTGGCCTTCAAGATTCAGGATAGTGGTATGGGACCATAGGATTGTTTTCACTGGTGCCTCCCTATGGGCCTCTCAGATAACCTGCCAGCATGTCCTTTTATGCTGACTCCAGGAAAAGAAAGAATGTTCTTTCAGTAAGCAAAGCCCAGATGACTAAAGCCCTTTCATTAAAAGAAAGGCCTAGAGGTTTCCTCTTTCTATGATCCACATTGATCTCTGGCCAAGGACCTCTGAAGTCCCTGAAGATGAGCAGCTCTTGAGGGTCCCGCTGTATTCTTAATTAAAAATAAGAAATTTGACTCTTCTTACAACCCCATTTGGTTTCCCACATTGAAAGCTACTTTTAGCCTAAGATGCCCTTTCTCCTCTTGGTTGGAAATGATAATATCTACTGTCATTAGTTGGTATACCAAAACTAAACATCTATATAGTTAACTCAGGTAAATCTCAGTTTGTAAAATCTCCTCCAAAGCATGCACATGTGATTTCTTCTGATTTCCAGGTTCCCATGGGGGCTGAAAACTGCTGGAGAGCTTCTGGATCAAGGGGCACTGGGGGTTCCTGAACGAACCCACTTCTGGAAGAGTTATTAGTGTCTACCAACCCTCTTGCTCATAATGCCAGGCTTTTTGATAGGGATGCTAAAGCCAGCTTAGGTTCCTGGTATTTATTTCCTCACATGCAAATGAGACTTGTCTTGATTTCTCTCTCTTCTAAATAAAAAGTGGCAGGTTTAACCTCAGAACTTTTTAGTTTCTGTCTGAGTAAGGAAGTTCCATGACTGCTCTCGGTATCTCTGGACACATGTGCATCACCTTGGCCTGTGAGAATGAGTTCAATTTTTTTTTTAAAAGACCATGTTTCCCCATTTTGATAAAAACCCTCAGACTCCAAGCCTGGATCTGCAATGCTGTTGCCTTAGTTAACCATGAATCAATGTCAAAAACTGAGGACACATTCCTAAGATTATTCTTTTATTGTTGTTGGAAGGCTGTTTGGCTGGTCTTGCAGGCACCTCTCAGAAACAGTTAATTCTCAATAATCTGTCCATGTATTACATGGTTTGTGAATTTATGGACACTTTTAAATCCCAAATTGGCTGTGCCACTGCTTGACATCCTCTCAGTAAGATATCCTTCATTGCTTTCCCCTCAGCTAGAGATATCTAGGGGATGTTACACATTCTAATATTAGCATAATATAAAATAAACAGGAAAGTAAATTTATTGAAAAATCAAGATGTTGGAGAAGGTAAATGCTGTGTTTGCCACTTCTCGTGACCATATAAAATTATAACTAAACTGCAGAAAAATCATCATTGAAAATCACCTGGTGTCTAGCAGAACTAAAGCCCTACAACTAAGGACATACAGAAGTAGTCACCTTGAGACTGATAGGAGGGGTGGAGATGCTGAGTAAGCTGGTCTCACACCATGTGTCATCATTAATATTAGAAAGGATCTCTCAGCTGGGGAGATTTCCCCAGGAGAGTGAGGGACCCCGGCCCCACACCAGGTTCCCCAGCCCAGCATTCCAGTGCCTGGAATATAAATTCCCGTAAGTTCTGACTATGAAAACCAGTGGAGGTAGCTAAGTGAGATGGAGGGCAGCTGCAGTCCCAGATGCTCCTCTTAAAGTGCCTGTGTACAAACCTATTCACTGACAAATTCACTTGCTCTGAGCTTCAGTACTGGGTCAGCAGCTAGAAAAGCACCAGGGACCTACAGAAAGAACCTGACTTGTCTGGCTTCAGGACGAGAGCTAGAGAGACAGCTTTCTTCCAGACAGAAGTGCTGGCAGAAGCCTTTATTTTTTATTGACACCCACCCCCCACCCCCTTCTCCCAATATGCAGATGCAGGCAGCCACCATATCTGAGTCTCCATCAGCCTGGGTAACACTGTTCACCCAAGCCACTTCCAGTGGCTTTTTCATACACACAGCCTGTCTTGGCTAATGCTGCAGACTTTCCAACAATCTCTCAAAGGTTCACAAATCCAAAAAGCAGTGTCTGGCCTCAGCCTTCCCTGTACCTCCTTTTGAGAAGCCCCAGACCCAGCACTAGAGGAATGACTTCAGTTCACAGCTTGGCCTCTTGAGGCACCTCCAAGTCCAGTGTGGGTGACTGATTTCTGCAGAATGCTTTGTGGCTCATTCTGGGTGGTCCCAGGAAGGCCACAAACTATGGGTGAACTTGGCCTGTGGCAGGGATCTTCCCAGGAGGCCCCAGGGCTGACACACCTGGTGGCCAACTTCAGACCCAGCCAGAGCATCACCCAGCTGCCTCATGGGTGACACACCCAAAGGGCACACACACTTTGCAGGCACCAGAGCCCTGCTAAAGTAAATCCTGCTCCATAGGGTCAGCCCCTGCACAGTAGTTTTTGCACTATAGTCACAAACAGTCCTCACATCCACTCAGCCCAAGGGTTGATCCCTCCCACTGACATGCAAAGAACAAACAAGGTTCAACTACAACAGGAGGGCACATATAATCCACAGAGATTACATACCTGAAGCACCCAGCTCAGGTGACCAGGGAAACTGAGCCATTGAGCCACACATGATACCTACTATAATACATAAGGCCACTTTGCTAAAACCAGGAGACATATAGGAGCTCTACCTAATACATAGAAACAAACACAGGGAGGAAGCCAAAATAGACACAAAAAAAAATGTTAAAAAAAAAAAAGACCAAGCCCCAGAAAAGAACAAAATGAAGACAAGCAATCTACTAGATGCAGAGTTCAAAATACCAATTATAAGGATGCTCAGTGAGTTTAGAGGAAGAGTAGATGAACTCAGAGAGAATTTTAACAAAGAGATAGGAAACATAAAAATGAAGATAGAAAACATAAAGAACCAGTGAGAAAGAAAGAATAAAATAACTGAAAGGATGAATACATTAGAGGGAATCCACAGTAGATTAGATGACTGAATCAGCAATTTAGAAAATAAGGTAGCAGAAAACACACAATCAAAACAGCAAAAAGAATCCAAAAAAATGAGGACAGTTTAAGGGGCCTCTGGGACAAACCAAGTGTAACAATATTCACATCAATGGGGTACCAGGGGAAGAAGAGGAGAGCAAGAAATTGCAATTTTATTTGAAGAAATAATGAGGGAGATCTTCCCTAACCTGGTGAAGAAATAAAGCCCAGGAAGCACAGAGAGTCTCAAATAAGAGGAAGCCAAAGAAGCCCACACCAAGACCCATCATAATGTAAATACCAAGAGAAAAGCAGTTAATTACCTACAAGGGAACTCCCATAAGACTGTTAGCTGATTTCTCAACAGAAACTTTGCAGGCCAGAAGGGATTGGCACAAAATATTCAGTGATGAAAGGCAAGGGCTTACAACCAAGATTACTCTATCCAGCAGAGCTATCATTTAGAATTGAAAAAAAGATAAAGAGCTTTTCAGACAAGAAAAAGCTAAAGGAGTTCATCGCCAAACCAGATTTACAAGGAACGTTAGTGAGATTTCTTTAAGATGAAAAAAGAAAAAGACAAAAACTATGAGTAATAAAATGGCAATAACTATATATCTATCAATAATTACTTAAATGTAAATAGATTAAATGCTTCAATCAAAGGATTGGGTGGTTGAATGGCTAAGAAAACATGACCCCTACGTATGCTGCCTACAGGAGCCTCACTTCAGACTGGAAGACACACACAGACTGAAACTAAAGGGATGGAAAAGGTATTTAATGAAAATGGAAACAAACAAACAAACAAAAGCTGGAGTAGTAATACTTACACCAAGCAATGTAAACTTTAAAGCAAATGATGCTATAATAGAGACAAAGACACAGTAATTGCAGTTATGGGTATTTATCCAAAGAATTCCAAATGGTGCTTCTTGGGGACATGTGCATCCATATGTTCATTGCAGCATTATTTACAATACTCAAGATGTGGAGGCAGCCTGGGTGCTCACCAGTGAATGAATGGATGAAAAAGAGGTGGCACATATATATAATGGAATATTACTCAGCCATAAAAAGAATGGCATTGCCACCTGCAACAACATGGATAGACCTCGAGGGTATTGTGCTGAGTGGAGTAAGTTGGACAAAGAAGACAATTGCCATATGATTTCACTTATATGTGGAATCTAAAGAACAAAATAAATAAACAAACAGAAACAAACTCAGATACAGAGACTATTTCAATGGTTGCAGCCATTGTGAGGTGGGTAAAAAAATGGACAGGATTAAGAATTTGTTGTTACACAGTAGTCATGGGGATATAGGGTACAGCATAAGGATATCATCAATAATATTGTAATAACTATGCATGGTGTCAGGTGGGTACTAGATTTATTGGGTGATCACTTCATAAATTATATAAATGTCTAACCACTATGTGGTACACCTAAAACTAATCTAATATTGTGTGTCAATTATAATTTAAAAGTAATAGAATTATTAAATAAAACCAAAAAACCATGTAACAATGTCCAAATCAGGGGGAAAAAAACTTTGGAGGGATCTCTTTCAGAATTGGGTTATTTCTAGCCAAACATCCTTCCATGATTATTAAAAAATAAAAATCAACTTATCTACATACTGACTCTATCTTCCCCCCAAAGCCGTAATTTGTAAGAATGTAATAGCAATATTGAATCTTGAATTAGTGGAAGTTTAAGAATGAAAGAAGGTCCTGACACACATAAATTCTTGTGCCAACTTGGGGTCTAATGAGGCTTGTGTTAAATGCTTCTTTCTCAAGATACGTGGTCTTCAAGGCAGCTGACTCGGTGCCATCGTGTTTATCTACTTAAATGAGATGAAATCCAACCAAGTAGTGTAAAACCAGTGTGAAAATGGTTACACCTCGTCTTGTCTGTGGTAAGGCATCCTGTGCCTTCTCCATTTTCTGTGTAGGATGTGCATGTTTTGTGTGCAGGGGCTGCAGGAAGTGTTCCTCTGCTCCTTTCAGAGAGAAAGCAAACAGACTCTTGAAGGAACCATTGGGCTTAGCAATTTAAGGGCACGTTGTAATTGGCCTGTACCTGTGCCAAGGAAAATGCAAAGTTGCCCTGAAGCAGGTGTGTAGGGTAAATGAAAAAAGCCGGGCTCACCTGAGAACCCAAGAAGACAGCAAGGTGGACAGAAAACTTGCGAGATTTCAGAGGCTCATTAGGAACTGATTTTTGACTCAGCCATGGTAGAGGCCACATCAGTTGAACTGGTTATACAAGAGAGGATGAGTGGGGTGTATAGGAGAAGGAACTTGGGTGGAAGGCTTCCTCCTTCCAGGATGAGCCTCATTGTTTCCCTGAGCAGTGAGCCAGTCACCCTGCCTGGCCTGGCTCCCCACTTGTTGCCCAGGGATCCCCTGCTGGGCTCAGCATCTTCCTCTTGACTCTGGAGAGGTGACTGGGGATACTCTGTGACATTTTCATGCCAGGAAGAAACTACTGGTTTTCTATGGCTTCTCATCTCTTTTTCTTATAAAGGTGAAACATAGGAAACCTATTTTGTATGTCTGTTATTTTATTATTTTTTAAATGATTTTTATTAAATTTATTGGGGTGACATGGGTTAGTAAAATTGTATAGGTTTCAAGTGTACATACCAGCATTTACAACCATATGTCTGTTATTTTTCTTTGCAGCACCCTGTAATTCCTTGCAGTAGTTTTATGCTCGACTTTCCTCTCCCCTCTCCCCTTTCCCTCATTATTTGTGACCTCCATGAGGAAAGGCCCAATAGTCCCAACTGTATACCTACTGCTTACTGTGGCCCTCAGCCCATAGTAGTTACTAAACAAATGATTGTTAATTGACTGATAGTAATTCACATTTGTGATATTTTTACTAAAATTTTTATTTCTGTTCCTATATCTGAGAGTATAGGAGGTATTCAGTCAACACTTGATGGATACAGATTTTTCTGATGAATTTGCAATCTTTTGCAGCCAGGAAGGTACTTTTGACTACCCTCCCCTGAGAGATGAGCTAGTCAGAGAAATGGAGAAACTAAGTTTTATGATGTATATGCCTGCTTCTTTCCACTCCGATATTTCAGTGACTTGCCTCTTCCTTCTTCCGCAACATTTACCCTTATCCTCACTGCTCATCACCTCTTGACACCCTGAGGTGGTATTTGAAACATCCCAGGTATCTTGGACCATCCTGAAGGCTGTCTCTTCACTCCTTCCTATCTTGACATTTCCTTTACCGATTTTGTTTTTCCCCTTTCCTCCATTTCAGTGGTCCCCAACATTTTTGGCACCAGGGACTGGTTTTGTGGAAGACAATTTTTTCACAAACCATGGTGGAGGGGAGGGGGGATGATTTTAAGATGGTTCAAGTATATTAGTTCTATTGTACACTTCATTTCTATTATTATTACATGACAATATATAATGAAGCAATTATACAACTAATCTAATGCTGCTGCTGCTCTTACAGGAGGTGGAGCTCAGGCAGTAATGCGAGTGACGGGGAGCGGCTGTAAATACAGATGAAGCTTTGCTTGCTCACCCACCAATCACCTCCTGCTGTGTCACCTGGTTCCTAACAGGACAGGGATGGTACCCATCTCTGGCTTCGGGGTTGGGGACCCCTGGCTTACATGATGTGAACTGGGGTAGAGATGTAAAAATGAGTGGACAGCTGACGAGGGTGGTAGACAAGAGAAAAGGAGCATGAAAGAAATGACCTCTGATTGAGTAGAGAGGATAGAGGACTCAAGTGGAGCAGGAAAAAGACACAGAGGTAAGGGATAGAGCAGTACCAGTCTGTGGCCTATTAGGAACTGGGCTGCACAGCAGGAGGTGAGTGCTGGGTGAGCAAGCAAAGTGTCATCTGTGTTTACAGCTGCTCCCCATCGCTCACATTACCGCCTGAGCTCCGCCTCCTGTCAGATCAGTGGAGGTGTTAGATTAGTTGTATAATTATTTCATGATCTATTACAAGTAATAGTAATAGAAATAAAGTGCACAATAAATGTAATGCACTTGAATCATCCTGAAACCATCCCCCCCTTTGTGGTTCATGAAAAAGTTGTCTTCCACAAAACTGATTCCTGATGCCAAAAAGGTTGGGGACTGCTGCTGTAAGCAGTTCTAAACACATACCACATACCAGCACCTTTCAAAGCTCCATATTTCTTTCTTCTTTAATAGCAGTCTTCAGCTTTAAAAAGGATTTCCCCTGCCCCTGCTCTTCTACTTTCCTAACTTGCACTGGAATGCTTCCACATGTATGCTCCGCCTGTGCTTTTTGCCAACACCTGTCCTAAGTAGTCGCCACTGAAGCTGGAGGTGACACTATTTTTAAATGTACTGTAATTCCTACTTTTTAAAATCCTGATTAATTTGAGGTTTGTCTTAATACTTTGACATAGTGCATACTAAAGTTACCATTTTTTTCTTTATTTCCATGTCTTGCTCTTGCATTTTGTATGTGTATATTTTGCTTCTTTCTCCATTAGAATGGCCTACAGTAAAATAAGCATTGGAGGCAGCATTCAAGCAGAGACCAGACAACACTCTGTCAGGGAAGATATGGCAGGAATTCAGACATGAGGAGTGAGGATGTTCAACAAAACGGCCTCTAAACATTTCTTTTAATACCTGAGATTCTCTTGCAACTGATCAGAGTGTAGGAGTTCAGCCTTTTTCTTTGTATTATACTGAAGGGCATTTGCCCCAGTTAGGAAGTGTTTAAATATTGGAATTACCTGAGGTAGTAAAATAAATCATTCTGTTTGTGGGGGAGGAAAGGAAGAAGCAGCATGCTTTTGGTTTAGGTCACCATTGAACATGATAGACCATGAGATCTACCAATAGGAGTTAAATGCTCTGTGTGAGGATTTCATGTGTGTTTCTTTGTTCAGTTTCTCCTTTTGGATCTCAGGCTGTTTATAGACCCAAACACCCTCAGAGCTGGATGTGTTTCCAAGGTTTACTTCAGTGCAGTAGAG
The DNA here is from genome assembly GCA_004026885.1 of Lyroderma lyra. NCBI lineage: Eukaryota > Metazoa > Chordata > Mammalia > Chiroptera > Megadermatidae > Lyroderma > Lyroderma lyra. The sequence goes on along the minus strand of PVJL010006201.1, from coordinate 18,050 downwards.
CTTCCTGCTGGGGCGCTCTCCTTGCCCAAAGCACTTCCTAGGGTAGAGCCCTTCTCGCTTTCTCCAGACAGGAAGTGGTCTCTCTACTTTGGGACTGAACTAGCAGAACCGTTTTCTTCTGGTGAGTCCAAAGGCATTCTCTTTGCAGCTTCCCCACAGTGGTTCCATCCTATTCCCTAAAGCTCGGCAGAGCACATCTCATCCTTTTTCTACCTGAGAGCTCTTGAGATATTTGAAGACAGCAGTTATTTCCTGCACAGAGGTGTATCGCCATTTACCTAAACAATTTCAAATTCTTCATGACAAGATTTCCAGTCTCATCTGCATTTTGGTTGCTCTATGTTCAGTGGATTCCGTTTTGCCTGAGGAGTGCAGAGTAGAAAAAGAAGCCCACAGGGAGCAAAGCTCTCCTTCCTACCCCTTGTTTTTTTGTTTTTCAGCTCCTGACCCAGGGTCCTCCACATGCTCCGGGCTCCCTGACACTTTGTCCCTGAGGAGTACTTCTGGACTTGTATTCCACCCTCATGGCAGTTCTATCATTGAAGGTCCTCAGTTTTAGATCCATCTGCATGAAAGACATTTTTTTTTGTTTTGTTTTGTTTTTTGTTTTAGCAGCTCTCCTTGAATTCTCCAAACCCCTATGGCTATTGTTTACTTGACTTGAGTTTATAACAAAGTTTAAGGGTCTTCAGAGCAGACTGTTGTTTTCATATTCAACTCAGGGTCCAGTATAGGGTTGAGAAATATTTATGGAGTACATGACCAGTCTCTTGAATTGACTTGTCTTCATTTCATCACCATGGTCATCTTAGTAGCACACAGCTCCTTTTGCCTAGGGTGTTGGTTTGTTTGTCTTTCTTTATTTCAGTAGTGTCTATGCTGCTTATGGAGAGAGAGCCCATGAAGAAGCTGTGGTTTTTAAGAAATGGAGTTTTAAAATTTTACTCCAAAGTCAGTCTTCCCATAAGTTTTAGGGCAGAGCTGTCACAAACTTCAGGGAGGTAGTGGAATTTAATAGAGATCAGTAAGAACTGGAGTGAGGTGTGACTGGTGAATTACTATGAGGTGTTTTATGTTGACCTTCTCGCCAGTTCCCTCGGCAGGATAGCTGAAAGAGTCACTGAGGCAATATGATGTGGTGAAGAGCCCTAGGCTTAAATAAACTTAGGTTTGATTCCTATCCCTGCCACTTATTTCGTAACCACCTAGACCTCTGTTTCTTCATCTGTAAGATCAGAGTTAACCTAATGTAACAACCAAGGTCTAGAACTGGTATAATGGTGAACGGTGATATGTCACAACACATATGGGGCACTCTGGCCCGAGCACTGCTGTCATTCTACAGGTTTCCTTATTCTGGCCTCACTACCGGTAAACACAGAACATTCTAAGAGGATCCTCGGATGTTTCCCTGACATTTGACATAATAACAAATTCTCTCCTGCAGGCTCAGTCTGCACCTCTCTATCTGTGTCACAGCTAGGACGCTGTCCTCGTGGCTGGGAGTCAGTCAATACTCCTTAATGGTGCAGCTCATTGCCCTGCACTGAGCAAGATCAGCGAGAATCATTTCCCCTCCTTGCCAAAGACAGATCATAGTCTAGACACATGAGGCAGGAGGAAGTAAACCTGAGTCCTTAGCTCCACCGACTTTTTTTTAGTGCATTGGACACCTTACTTGGTTGCATGAGCCTCTGCTTCTGTTTTGGAAAAAGTACTATATTTTATTTCTTACCTGCCTGTCAGGGCCAGTGAGAATGAATGAGATTGCAGCTCTATGGAGAAAGATACTATTTGGACATTCAGTCTGTTTTCATCAAGGTGGAAAGCATTGAGTTGTCAGGACTCCAAAAGGCCGTGTACTCACCACGGGGACAGTCCAGGAGACAGGACCATCGCCCGTTCACTCGGACCGCGGAGACCACGCCTGTCTCCCCAGCACAACCCCGGTGAGTGTCCGACTTTATGATGCATTTGTGCCGGTGCAGGAATTGGACACGGAACAGAGGCAAAGGGTTGCCAGCCACCACTTCCCATACAGAGCGTGAGCCGTGAAAGCCCCTGACTCACGCCATGCTCACCTGGACTCACAGACCTTCAGGCACCGCGAACTCCTGTCTCCCCAGAGTATTTCCCGAGTTAACTGCGAAGGGCCTTAACGCCGCGGTTCACACCGAGGCCGTTAGCCGTGGCTGGAGGCGGACTTCCACACCCTGTGGGTCACACCCTTAACGCGTGTGCCCTCTTGGCTCTCCCACGCGCCTGCCGAGCAGGCACTGGCCGCCCTGGGTCCTGCCTTGCCATGCCTCACGTCTGCCACTAGGGGGAGCGCCCGGAGGGCCGCGGAATTTCGGAAGCGCTGAAGTTTTCTCATCCTCTGATTTTCGCGCAGTGCACCCAACTGTGAGATTTCTTTGTTGCTGTGTTGGGGTCTGAGCTAAGCTGCGGTGAGAACCACAGCTGATACCCTCTTTCATTGTTTGTTGTTATTACCCGGTGTTATGAATTAAGGAGGAAAAGTGACAAAGAGCTTGAGGACTTGCATGGCTCACAGGCCCTGGACGGAGGCAGGCGGCGCCAGACAGAACCAAGGAATGTGAGGGGCCGCCAGGAGGAGGGGCTTGTGCTGGCACAGCTCAGGTAGGTGCCCGAGAGGATTCAGGGGCTCCCGGGCAAGCGAGGCACAGAACCTCTGACCGTGGGAAGAGTGGAGGGAGCGGACCCAGGGCGGTCAGCAGAGACGAGGGGAGAAGGCAGCGCAGAGAGGAGTTGGGACACGGAGCTGTAGTGGAGGGACGAGCCCCAGCGGAGTGCAAAGGGGGCGCCAACGCGTGTAGGTTGTGATGCAAAAGACTGACCCCAGAGCTGGAGCGGGAGGGTTTGTGAACTGAATCAGAGACTTAGACTAGCTTGAGGCTGATCAGAGGCCAGAGTTTGAGAGCGAATGCACAAGGAAATTCTAAGTGAGTAGGTGTGCCTGAAAGTCCATCTAATCGGCCCAGTTATGTGCCCTGTAGCCACCACACCTACTCTGGACTTTTGACCTAAACTAGAAGGAATTCTGATCTGCGGGTGTTTTCAGGGTTTCTCCACTCTGAACTGATGTTGCAGACTTTCCCCTTCTTCCTTCCAGTCTCCCACATTTCTGCTCAGCAATGGACCAGGAGTTAGAAGTTCTCTTTCTGCCACTTGGTGAGATTAGTTTAAACAAGGAAACATTGGAGTCTCCTTTTTCTTTGTCTATAAAAGGGAGACAATAATATATTACTGGTGAGCCTTATAGGATTTTTTTCTGAGGATTGAGTAAGAATGATAATGAGAATAAATGGTCTTAATAAATTATAATTGCTAGCTAAGTAAAAGATGGCATTAATAGTAATTAATCAGTTAATATACCCTCATTTCTCTCAGCAGGGTGTTTTCCTATTGAGCTTTGGGGGGATCTGTGTATGGGAAGGGCGAGGGGATTTAAATACATGGCCACCGATTTCCACAGCACTTTCTGGAGGACATTCCTCAGCAGATAAGTGGGAGACTTGGTGTTCTTTCCCTTTAGCCCCCCTCAGATGCTCATTTCCTGGGCCTGGTTACATGCTCTGTTTTTCAAGCATGCACGTGGGGTTGATGGCATGTGCCTGGCTGCCTGGGAGCACCATCCTCCTGTGTCCTGCACAGTGTGCTGCCTGAGTAAATGTCACACCGTGTCTGAGCCACGTGACCAGACTGAATGTGCTTGGAAGAAGCAGATAGGCTGTGTTTATAATCCCATCACCATGTTCCTTGCCTGAGATGTTCCTTCCAGACCACTTATTACTTATTCCTTGAAATGTCTCAGATGGGAAATTGGGTTCTGCACTCTCTGGGTCATCAAGCTGGTTCAGTTGACCTAAGAAAGCAGAAGGGGGCTTTGAAACCTGTGGACACTCACCCCTTTCCTTGGGTTCCAGAAGCAGCGTGGTATGTGGAGAAGGCAGTGTAGACATGAGTAAACCCTACTTCACAATCTTCCTAATCTTCGCTTCCCTGTCTCTCAGATGACACTGTTATGACCCTTCCTTCCTGCGTCCAAGTGTCCATGTGAGATTCTACCTGAACACACCAAGAGTTTGTAACTCTGCAGTACGATATGCTTACAAGGCATCACCATGGCTATTCTGATGCATGTTTCTTACTAGTGATTTTACTGTATTTCAGATCCTTAATAATTTTAAAAGCTGTCTTTCCCAGATGTTAATGTATCTACTTCTTTTCTTCTTCACCCAATGACTGATAATCAAATATTTAGAGATATTGAGTTTAAGACCTATATCTACTCGTTTTCAAAAAGTTGATATTTTACCTAAATCACATGATTAGAGGCACACTAATCATGTACGTAGATTCTATTGTTCTAAAATCACTAAACACTGCCCCCCATGCATCCCTTCTCCTTTCAAGCATGTACTGACTTGCCTTTTAATACAAAATATGTACACATGTATATTTGAGCAAAGAACATGAGTGACATGCACATGGCATGCTCAGAGAGCAGATTTAATAGAGAAGAGGAATAAACACATCACTCTAACAACATCTCAGCAATTTTCTAGAATTGACCACAATACACAATTCACGTGGTTAAAAAAAAATCACAAATCAATTTTTCCCTGTTCCTAGCAATGAAGATCAATATCTTCCCTCTTCCAGACAGACTCTCAGCAGCTTCAGATATTTTTAAATGAGTTTTTAAAAATACATTTGCAAAGTCAATTATTTTGAATCTCATCTGAAGCAATTAAAAAACATCCTGACATTTAAGGTGATATTTTTTCCAAGTAAAATAATTATAAATAATACTAATTATGAACAAATCATTCTGTTACTCTCAATCTGGCTCAACCTTTAGGTTAATAAACCAATCCATTAAAATTCATCTTGCTCAAAGGACCAATTTGTTTAAAAATGTAGCGACATTTCACCACAAGTATGACTGATATTTTCTTGATCAATCATCAGATCTGTCTTTCCCAGGAGAGAGTGTGGTCAAGTGGTAGGTACAGAAAACTAGGACAGTGTCTCTCCTGATACCACTTCTCAGGTGCAGAATGATGATGATGAAGAAAATGATGATGATAATGTATAAAACTAAAACTGATTTTGAAAAGTACCTGAAAGAGATGTCTGAAAGTCTCGGGACAATTTCTTGCAAAAACTGCCATTATCAGTCTTCACAGTGGGAAAGATTATAGACATGGTTCTCTGTTTGCCACTCCAAAGGTTTAGGGCAGGGATGTACCAGTGTGGTCCATGCCAAATCCAGTCTGCCCTTTACAGAAAAAGTTTTCTAACCCCAGGTATAGAATGATGAAAACCAAAACCAGAATGAAAACCAGTTATCTTTTTCTAACAGCAAATATTTAAACAGAACTTTTACAGTTTATAAAGTCTGACCACATTCTTGTTGACAGGTATTATTCTCTTCACTTAACTGATGAAGAAATTGCAAACTTATCCAGGGTCACTCAGCCACTAAGTGGTGTAGGTAGGACTTGGCCTTTGAAGGGAGACGAGTGCTGTCTTGATGGCAGCTTTTAGAGAAGCAGTAAAGGAAATGGCTCTCAAGCATCAATAATGGTTGTCTATCTCATTTATCCACCCAGATGTGGTCATTGTCAAATACAGGAGAGGAAGCAAAGCTCTTGACATTCTGTTCCCTTTTTATCTGAACTTGGCCTGGGTGATTTTAACCTAGCTCTTCTGTATCCCTGTTCTCATAACCAGAGTAATTCTAATAAACAGAAAGAAGAGCAAAGTGCTCTGCAGTCAAACAGAGCTAAGCTTCATGGCACTCGTGTTATCCATACTGAAGACATGTATCCGCCCTAAAGTTGGCACTATGTCATAGCTATTCTGAAAGAACCAGTAACAGAAAAGTCTTTGTTTTCAGAATATGCTATCTTTTTAAAGTTTGCTTTTGAAACAGCATATCCCCTATGAATTACGTTTTTCTGACTTTATTATTAAAATTATATTTTTCTTCCAAGCTTGTTCGATCGATCAGTGAGGTGGGCCACAAGGCCGTGGTCAGGAGAGAAAAGAAAACCTGGAATGAAGAGGATCTTGCATTTGAGATCCATGGATATAAAATAAGTTGTGTGCAGAGACAAAAGTTTCTTCTACTTTTTAAATTTACTTTGTAATTACAGTTGACATATGATATTATACTTGTTTCAGGTGTACAACATAGTGATTAGACATTGATATTCCATGCAAAATGATTACCTTGATAAGTCTAGTACCCATATGACACTGCACATAGTTATTACAGTATTATTGACTATAATCCCTATGTTGTACTTCATGTCCCTGTGACTGTTATTATAACTGGCAATTGTACTTAATTCCTTCACCTTTCTTACTCAGCCCCCCGCCCCCCAACACACTCATCTGGCAACCATCAATTTGTTCTCTGTATTGACATGTGGGAGTTTATTTCGGTTTTGTTTCTTTTATTATTACTTTTTTTATAAAAATGTTTTTATTTTTAGAGTTATTGGGGTAACATTGGTTATCAAGAGTTACATAGCTTCCAGGTGTACAATTCTACAGTGCCCCGTCTTTTTGTTGCATTATGTGTTCACCACCCAGTGTGAGTTCTCTTTCTATTATCTTCTATTTGTCTCCCTCTCCTTCCTCTCCTGCTACCTCCCTCTTGTCTAACCCCCTGACCCCTAATTCCCAACTAACCCTTAAACTATTGATTGTGTCCATGAGTTTTTTATTTGTTTGTTTGTTTTTTCTTTGTTGCTTTCAGTTTTATATTCTGCATATGAGTGAAGTTATACAGTTCTTTGTTTTTTCTGTCTGGCTTATTTCACTAAGCACCATGATCTCCAGGTCCATCCATGTTGTTGCAAATGGCAGTATTTCATCTATTCTTATAGCTGAGTAATATTCCATTGTGTATATGTACCACGGCTTCTGTATCCTGTCATCTATCACAGGGCACTTTGGTTGTTTCCATGTTTTGGCCACTGTGAACAGTGCTGCAATGAACATTGGGGTACATAAGTCTTTGCGGACAAAGGTTTTCAAGTTCTTTGGGTAGATCCCCAGAAGGGGGATTGCTGGGTCAAATGGTAGCTCCATTCCCAATTTTCTGAGGAACCTCCACACTGCCTTCCACAGTGGTTGTAC
>PVJL010006201.1:0-10774 GCA_004026885.1 Lyroderma lyra | reverse complement strand
CGTTCACTGGTACCAGCACTTATTATTCCCTGTCTTGTTGATAACAGCCATTCTCACAGGTATGAGGTGATATCTCATTGTGGATTTGATTTGCATTTCCCTGATAGCTAATGAGGATGAGCATTTTTTCATGTGTCTGCTGGCCATTTGTATTTCTTCGTGGGAGAAGTGTCTGTTTAGTTCTTCTGCCCACTTTTTAATTGGGTTGTTTGTGGTTTTTTGTTGTTAAGTCTTATTAGTTCTTTATATATTTTAGATATTAGACCGTAATCAGATGCACTTTGAAAATATTTTCTCCCATTCAGTTGGCTGTTTCTTTGCCTTGTTGATGGTTTCTTTTGCTGTGAAGAAGCTTTGTAGTTTGATATAGTCCCATTCATATATTTTTTGCTTTTACTTCCCTTGCCTTTGAGGTCAGGTTCATAAAGTCTTCCTTGAGTCCTAGGTCTATAAGTTTAGTGCCGATGTTTTCTTCTATACAGTTTATTGTTGCAGGTCTGATATGAAGGCCTTTAATCTGTTTTTATTTAATTTTAGTATATGGAGAGAGTTCACAGCTCAGGTTCATTCTTTTGCATGTGTTTTTCCAGTTTTCCCAGCACCATCTACTGAAGACGATTTCTTTTCCCCATTGCATATTTTTTGCTCCTTTATCAAAAATTTTTTGTCCATAAATTTGTGAATTGATTTCTGGATTTTCAATTCTATTTCATTGGTTTGCATGTCTGTTTTTCTGCCAATTCCAAGGTGTTTTGATAATTGATACTTTGTATTATAAATTGAAATTGGGGAGTGTGATACAACCACTTTATTCTTTTTATGTAGTATTGCTTTGGCAATTCAAGGTCTTTTGTGGTTCCATGCAAATCTGATCATTTTTAAATCTATTTTGTGAAAGTATGATTGTGGGATTTTGATGAGAATTGCATTAAACCTGTAAATTACTTTGGGTAATGGCCATTTTAACATGTTAAGTCTTCCTATCCAGGAACATGGAATATCTCTCAATTTGTTTTTGTCCTCTTTAATTTCTTTCAAAAGTGTCTTATAGTTTTCCATGTATAAGTCCGTCACATTCTTTGTTAAGTTCATTCCCAGGTATTTCATTCTTTTTGTTGTGATAGCTATTGACTCATTTCTTTTTCTGAAGATCTGTTGTTTGTATATAGGAATGCTGTTGATTTTTGGTACATTGATTTTGTATCTTGCGACTTTACTGTATTCGTTTATTGTTTCTAATAGTTTCCTGGTGGAATCTTTGGAATTTTCTATATAAAGGATCATGTCATCTGCAAACAGTGACAATTTGACCTCTTCTTTCCCATTTGAATACCTTTTATTCCTTTCTTTTGCCTGACTGCTCTGGCTAGAACTTCCAGTCCTATACTGAATAGCAGTGGTGACAGGGGGCATCCCTGTCTTGTTCCTGATTTTAGGGGAATAGGCTTCAGATTTTCCCCATTCAGTATGATGTTAGCCGAAGGTCTGTCATATATGGCCTTTATTATGTTTGGATACTTTCCTTCAATACCTATTTTATTCAATGTTTTGATCATAAACAGATGTTGTATCTTGTCAAATGCTTTTTCTGCATCTATTGAAATAAACATATGGTCTTTATCTTTGATTTTGTTTATATGGTGTATCACCTTGATTGATTTTCGTATGTTGAACCATCCTTGTGCTCCTGGATGAATCCCACTTGATCATGATGTATGATCTTTTTGATGCATTGTTGTGTTCTGTTTGCTAATATTTTGTTCAGGATTTTTGCGTCTGTGTTCATCGAGATATTGGTCTATAGTTTTCTTTTTTGTATGTTTGTGTTGTCTTCGCCAGGCTTTGGTATTAGGGTAATGTTGGCCTCATAGAATGAGTTAGGAAGTGTTGCTTCCTCTTCAGTTTTTTGGAAGAGTCTGAGGAGGATAGGCGTTAATTCTTCTTTGAATGTTTGGTAGGACTCATTGGTGAAACCATCTGGTCCAGGGCTTTTGCCTTTAGGGAGATTATGGATAGTCATTTCAATCTCTTTGCTATTAATTGGTCTATTTAGATTATCCAGTTATTCTTGGTTCAATCTGGGTAGGCTATAAGTTTCTAGAAACTTGTCCATTTCTTCTAGGTTGTTAAAATTTGTGGCATAAAGTCCTTCATAATATTTCCTTATAATCCTTTGTATTTCTGTGGTATCAGAGGTAATTTCTCCCCTTTCATTTCTAATTTTGGATATTTGTGTCCTGTCCTTTCGCCCTTCAATTAGTCTAGCCAGGGGTTTGTCAATTTTGTTTACTTTCTCAAAAAACCAGCTCTTTGTAGCATGAATTTTTTCTATTGTGTTTCTGTTCTCCTTTTCATTTAGCTCTGCTTTAATTTTTGTTTATTTATTTCCTTCTGCTGACTTGGGGAGGGGTTCTGTTCTTCTTTTTCTAGTTCTTTAAGATGGGATGTTGAGGTATTCACTTGTGATTTTTCTTATTTCTTGAGATAAGCCTGTAGTGATATAAATTTCCCTGTTGTTACTGCTTTCGCTGCATCCCAATAATTTTGATATGTTGTATTTTCATTGTCATTAGTTTCTATGTATTGTTTTAATCTTTTCTTTTACTTGTGATCTGTCATTTTTTAATAAGATGTTGTTTAATCTCCATGTATGTGTTGTTTTTTTTTCCTGCTTTCCTTTTACAATTGATCTCCAATTTCAAAGCTTTGTGGTCTGAGAATACACTGGTATGATTTCCATCTTCTTGAGTTTGCCGAGGCTACTTTTGTGTCCCAGCATGTGGTCTATCCTTGAGAATGTTCCCTGTGTACTAGAAAAAAAGATATAGTCTCTTTTTGTTGGATGAAGTGTCCTGTAAATGTCAGTTATGCCCAGCTGCTATAATGTGTCATTTAGAGCTGATATTTTCTTATTCATTTTCTGTTTGCATAATCTGTCCATGGCTGTTAAAGAAGTGTTTAGGTCTCCTACAATGATTGTGCTTTTTGTCAGTTTCTTTTTTCAGATCTGTTAGATGTTTTGGTGCTTCCTGTTTGGGACCATATATATTAATTAGTGTCAAGTCTTACTATTGTTGTATTGACCCTTTTATTACTATGTAATATCCATCTTTGTCTCTTGTTATCTTTTTTAACCTGAAGTTTATTTAATCAGATATCAGCATGGCAACTCCTGCTTTTCTCTGGTTACCATTTGCTTGGAGTATTGTATCCCATCCTTTCACTCTGAGTCTGTGTTTGTTCTTATGGCTGAGGTGTGTCTCTTGGAGACAGCATATGGATGCATTCTGTTTTTTAATCCAGTCTGCTGCTCTGTGCCTTTTTATTGGTGAGTTCAGTCCATTAATATTTAGAGTGTTGATTGATATATGAGGATTTCCTATGACCATTACTTCCTTTTTAAATTGATTACAAATTTTTTTTGTTTCTTTCTTGTTGCCCCAACTCTATTCTATGTATTCTGATATTTTGTTTCAGACCAACCAGCCTCCTTCAGTATTTCTTGAAGTCCTGTCCTCATGCTGGCGAATTCTGTCAGCTTCTGTGTGTCTGAGAAGGTCTTTATTCCTCCTTCATATCTGAAGGATAATTTTGCTGGATAATTTATTCTTGGCTGGAAGTTTCTCTCTTTTAATATTTTGAATATTTGATTCCACTCCCTTCTGTACAGTTTCTGCTAAGAAGTCTGATGCCAGCCTTATGGGTTTACCTCTAAGCGTTATAGTTTTGTTTTGTTTTTTCCTGGCTGCCTTGAGAATTGTCTCTTTGTCTTTGTTTTTTGACATCTTCATTACAAGGTGTCTTGGAGAAGGTCTGCTAGGTATCTAGGGTACCTATTTTCTTCTTGAATTTGGGGTTCCAGATCTTTCCATAGGTTTGGAAATTTCTTATCTAGTATTTATCTGAGTATGCGCTCTGTAGAATGCTCTGCTCCTTCTTCCAATCCTATTGACCTGATATTGTTTTGTCTCATGGAGTCCGATAGTTCTTGCAGTGTTCTTTCAATCCTTTTGGTTCTGTATTCCTTCTCCTCCTCTTTCTGAGATGTTTCCATGTTCTGATCTTTGATATCACTAATTCTTTCCTTTATCTTGTTGGCCCTGTTTCCTATGGCAGTTATTTCATTTCTCACTTCCTTTACTGTATTATTTATCTCTTGAATTTCCTTCTCGTTCTTCCTCATAGTTTGAATTTCGTTGTTAAACTGTTCCTTTTGTTTGTGGATTTCCTTTCTGATATCATTCATCTCAGTTATGGTGTTTTGCCAGTATGTTTTTATTTCTTTGAGAGCCTTTAGAACGGCTATGTTATATTCTCTTTCAGTTAGTTCATAAATTTCTGGATCTATAAGATCCTTTTCTGGAGATTTTTCATCTTTCTGAGCAGCTGTAAATCCTAAGGTATTCATATTGTCTGTTGTGTTCTTCTTTGGCACGAGGGCTTTATTTCCAGCAGAGCCCAGGAGATCACTCTATTTCTCTGATTAGTATTTTTGTGGTGTCTTGCTGTAGAGCAGGCACTAGGTCTTGCTCGGGGGCAAGTTTTGGGAGAGAGGGGAGGTGTTTAAGTCATATCTTGGGTCTCAAGCAGTGTACAGTGGCCTGGCATGGCAGTCCACAGTCTCTTGCTTCCTGCAGTTTGTTGGGGAAGCTGCAGGAAAAGGGGGAGGCCAATAAAATGCAAGCTGAGGCTGCCCTGCCCCCTGCGTTCTTTGGGAAAGCTGGGAGAGACAGGGGAGGCCGATGGAATGCAGGCTGAGGTCCTTCACATTGGTGAGGCGAATTCTGTCAAATCAGCTCCTGTCCCTTCTCCAGCGGTTCAGTGATTCGTTTCCATGGCAACCGCTCCAGGCAGGGTAGCGTTTGCAGGTGTGAGCCCCTATTGCGGTGGCCATACAAGCCTCAAGGGCTGTGTGCACGTGCGCTCCGGGAGCCACGAGGATGCCATGAGGGGGCCACGTGTACACGCCATGAGCCAAGTGGGGGCAGGGAGCGGGCGGGCCATGCTAAGGCACCATGCGCAGGCATGCCTTGAGCTGCAAGGATGGTGGGAGCTGCAATGCTGCATCTGGGGCCCCAATCCATCTAAGGCAGTTCAGTGCCTCACTCAGCATCCTTGCTACTCAGAGCTTCAGAGCTCACTCGCAGGCTTTGTCTCAGATATGCTGCTTTTAGGTCCAGCTCGGTCACAGTCGCCCAGCATTCCCGCTGGTCTGGCTTCCACTCCTGCCACTTGGCCTCCCCGCTCCCCTATATCCTGCTACTTCCTGATTTCTTTCTAGTTCCTTTAGTTAGCCACCGGTGTCCGGTCGTGATCCATCTCCGCTCCCTCCTTTCTCTCCCGCTCACCCCCCTCTCTCTAACCTTCAAGTTTTTTTCTCCTAGTGTGTGGATTTCTCAGTTTCTCTATACCACTCAGGGTTTCCCATGTTGGATTCTGACTGGCTATTTAATTGTGTTTTCCGGGAGACGTTTCAGGGACCTCCGCTCTGGTTGCCATCTTGCCAATCTCTCCTCTTTCTTTTATTTTTAATATGCTGCATGTAAGTGAAATCATATGGGATTTGTCTTTTTCTGCCTGACTTATTTTACTTAGCATAATACCTTCTAGTCCATCTATGTTGTCTCAAACAGTAAGATTTCATTATTTAAGTAATATTGTATTTATGTACCACCTCTTCTTTATCTATTCATCTATCAATGGACAATTAAGTTGCTTCCATATCTTGACTATTGTCAATAATGCTGTGTGAACATAGGGGTGCATATATCATTTTGAATTAGTGTATTGGATTTCTTCAAATAACTACCCAGAACTGGAATTGCTGGGTCATATGATAGTTATATTTTTAATTTTTTGCAGAGTCTTTATACTGTGTCCTTAGTGGCTGCATCCATTTATAATCCCACTAAAAGTGCACAAGGGTTCCTTTTTCTTCACATCCTCGCCAACACTTGTTTGTTAATTTATTGATGACAGCCATTCTGACAGATATGAGGTGGTATCTCATTGTGGTTTTAATTTGCATGTCCCTAATGATTGGTGGTATTGAGCATCTTTGCATGTCTATTGGCCATTTGTATGGCCTCTTTGAAGTTGTCTATTCAGGTGTTCTCCCAACCCCTTCTTTTAAAAACCTTTTGATTATAGTTGACATTAAATATTGTTTTATATTAATTTCAGGTGTATAGCATACTGGTTATTTATATAGTTTAAGAAGTAATCCCCCTTACTAATCTAGTACCTATCTGGCATTATATATCATTATTACCATATTATTAACTATATTTCCTATACTTTCTTTACATTCCCATAAATATTTTGTAGTGATAAATTGGTATTTCTTAATCCTTTCCTCTTTTTCATCCACTCCAAACCCCTCCTATCTGCAGCCATCAAAATGTTCATTGTATCTATGAGTTTCTTTCTGTTTTCTTTTGTTTATTTTGTTCTTTAGATTCCACTTACAAGTGAAATCATATGACATTTGTCTTTCTCTGTCTGACTTACTACATTCAGCAAAATACCCTTTAGGTCCATCCATGTTGTTACAGATGACAAGATTTTATTCTTTTTTTTTTTTTTTTTTAATGGCTGGGCAGTATTCTATTGAATGTATGTTCCACCTCTTCTTTATCCATTTGTCCATTCAGAAACACCCAGGTTGCCTTCATATCTTGCCCATTGTAAATAATGCTGCGATGAACATACGCATGCACATGTGTTTTCAAAGTAGCATTTTGGATAAATACCCAGAAGTGGCATTACTGGGTCCTTGTTATAATCTATGTTTTAAAGTCTGTTTTGTTTGGTATAAGTGTTACTACACCAGACTTTTTTGTTGTTGTTTTTTTTAGTTCCATTTGCATGAAATATCTTTTTCCATCCCTTTACTTTCAGTCTGTCTGTGTCTTTTGATCTGAAGTGAATCTCTTGTAGACAGCATATGTAACGGTGTTGTTTTCTTATCTATTCAGTCACCCTGTCTTTCATGTACATGGGAAGTAATTGTTGATAGATACATAATTATGGCCATTTTATTATTGATAGTTCTGATTTTCTTTTCTTTTTTTTTTTTTTCTCATCTTAGAGAAGTCCCTCTAAAACTGGTTGGTGGTGATAAACTCCTTTAGCTTTTCTTTGTCTTAGAAGCTCCTTATCAGCCCTTAGATTCTAAATGATAGCTGTGTTGGATAGAGTAATCTTGGTCATAGGTCCATGCTTTTCATCATTTTGAATATTTTGGGCTAATTCCTTCTGACCTGCAGAGTTTCTATTGAGAAATCAGCTGACAGTCTTATGGGAGCTCCCTTGTAGGTAACTGTTTCTCTTAATGATTTAAAAATTATGTCTTTGATTTTAACTTTTCTTTGAGTTTTGTGAACCTTTGAGAGGTTTTAGGAAGGTCTGCAGCATGAGCCAACACTGGCAGTTTGCATGGAAAAGCCACTGGAAGTGGCTTGGGTGTGCCCAAGAGTTGGGTGGGCAGTGTCTCAGAATCACCAGGGCAGGCAAATGAATAGCGTTAGCCAGGTTGATGGAAATTCAGATATGGTGTCCCCTGTATTTGCATGCAGGGAGGGAGAGGCCTCAAGAAAGAACAGTGGGTTCTGTCAGCTCCTCCCTTCCAGGAACAAACTGCCTCTCCAACCATTGCCCTGAAACCTTACAACTCAGTTCCTACTCGTTTTGTGCCGTTTAAGCTGCTGATCCTGTGCTGGATCGCAGAGCAAGTGAGTATATTAGTGAGTAAGTCCGTGCATGGGCCCTTAAGAGGAGCATCTTGAACTGCAGTTGCCCTCCATCTCACTCAGCCACAATCTCTGTTGGTTTTTATAAAAGTTATGGAAACTCCTCTCCATGGAACTGGAACCCTAGGCTGGGGAGCCTGGTGTGGGTCTGGGACCCCTTGCTCTTTTGAGGGAACCTCCAAAGCCAAGGTTTTATTAGTCACACCTGGATGTGGGAACAGCCCTTTTTCTGCCCCTCCCACTAGTCTCAAGGTGGCTTTTTCTGTATGCTTTTAGTTGTAGAACTTTGGTTCAGCTAGACTTCAGATGATTCTCGATGGTTGTTCTGTAGTTCAGTTATAATTTTGTTGTGGTCGTGAGAGGGGGCAAGCACAGTGTTTACCTACTTCACTATCTTGACTGGAAAATTGCTAATTTTTTAATTGAAATTTTTGGTGTTAATTGTGTGAGTTTCTTATATATTTTGGATATTAACCCCTTAATGGTTATATCTTTGGTAGTTTACTTCTCTGTGCAAAATTTTTAAGGTGATATAGTTCCATTTGGGGTTTTTTTTCTTTCTCTTGACCAAAGGGACATATACAAAAAAAAAAATACTGCTAAAAGCAATGCCAAAGATTTTATTGCCTATATTTTCTTCTAGGAGTTTTATATTTAAATCTTATATTTAAGTCTTTAATCTATTCAGAGTTTATTTTTGTATATGTTATAAGAAACTGGTCTAGTTCTATATTTTTTGCATGGGTCTGTCCACTTTGTCCAACAGCACTTATTGAAGAGACTGTTTTTACCATATTGTATATTCTTTCCTACTTTGTCATAGATTAATTGACCACATAGACATGAGCATATCTGTGGGCTCTCTGTTCTGTTCCATTAATCTATGTGTTTGTTTTTAATGCCAGTACCATGCTGTTTTGATTATTATAAGCTTGTTGTATAGTTTAATATCAGGTAGTGTGATGCCTCCAACTTTTTTTTTCTCAATATTGCTTTGGCTATTCAGAATCTTTTATGGTTCCATATACATTTTAGGATTATTCTAGTTCTGAAAAATGTAATTGGTATTTTAATAGGAAGTTCATTGAACCTGTAGATTGCTTTGGGTAGTATGGATAGTTTAGCAATGTTAATTTTTTCCTATCCATAAACATGATATACCCTTCCACTTATTTGTATTTTCTGTACTTACTTTCTTTAGTGTCTTATAATTTTCTGAGTTCAGGTCTTTTACCTCCTTGATTAAATTTATTTCTAGGTATTTTAATTTTTGACACAATCGTAAATGAGGTTGTTTTCTTAATTTCTCTTTTAGATAGTTCGCTATTATATAAACATGTAACCACTTTCTGAATATTAAATTTGTATCCTACTACTTTACTAAATTCATTTAGTTTAATAGTTTTTGATGAATTATTTGGGGTTCTGTCTAGATAGTATTATATCATCTGCAAAAAATGACAGTTTTACATCTACCTTTCCAATTTGAATGCCTTTTATTTCTTTTTCTTTTCTGATTGCTGTGGCTGGGATTTCCAGTACTATTTCAAATAAAAGTGGTGAAAGTGGACATCTATGTCTTCTTCCTGATCTTGAAGGAAAAGCTTCAGCTTTTCATCATTAAGTGTGATGTTAGCTGTAAATTTGTCAAATATTGCTCTATTATAATGAGGTGTGTTCCCTCTATCCTCACTTTGCTGAGAGATTTTATCATATGTGGATGTTGAATTTTGTCAAGTGCTTTTTATACAATTATTGATATGATCATATAGTTATCCTTCATTATGTTTATGTGGGGTATGATGTAAATTGATTTGAGAATATTGAACCAACCTTGCATCATAAGAATTCATCCCTCTTGACCATGGTGTGTGATCTTTTTAATATATTGCTGAATTCAGTTTGCTAATATTTTGCTGAGAGTTTTTGCATCTGTGTTCACCATGGATATTGGCCTATAATCTTATTTTTGTAGTGTCTTTGTCTATTGTTTTATTAGGGTAATGCTGGCCTTGTAAATGAGTTTAGGAGCCTTTCCTTTTTATGAATAGTTTGAAAAAGATAGGTATTAATTCTTCTTTTGCAGCAGTCCTCAACCTGTGGGTCGCAACCCCTTTGGGGGGTTGAACGACCTTTTCACAGGGGTTGCCTAAGACCATCGGAAAACACAAAATGTACTTATGCGGACCAGTCACACATGTGTAGAGAGCAACTACCAATAATTTTATGGTTGGGGGTCACCACAACATGAGGGACTGTATTAAAGGGTTGCGGCATTAGGAAGGTTGAGAACCACTGTATATGGTAAAATTCACCTGTGAAGTCTTCTGGTCTGGGACTTTTGTTTTAGAAGTTTTTTGTTTTGTTTTAATTACTGATTTGATTTTGTTAGTAGTTGTTGTTATATTTAATATTAGAAGATTGTGTTTCTAGGAATTTATCCAGGTTTTTCCAGGCTGTCCAATTTATTGGCATATGATTTTTTGTAGTATTTTCTGATAATCCTTTATATTTCTGGTGTTGGTTGTCACCTCTCCCTTTTCATTTGTGATTTATTTACTTGAGCCTTCTCTCAATTTTTCCTGATGAGTCTTGCTGAAGGTTTATTGATTTTGTTTATCTTTTCAAAGAACCAGCTCTTGGTTTCATTTACCTTTTTTGAGTTTTTTTAGATTTTATTTTGTTTACTTCTGCTCTGATCTTTATTATTTTCTTCCTTCTACTTACTTTGGGTTGTTATTTGTTCTCCTTTTTCTAATTCATTAGAGGGTGTAAGTTTAGATTGTTTATTTGAGGGTTGTTTTGTTTTTTTCTCTTTTTTTTCTCTCTCGCTCTTTTTTTTTTTTTTTTTTTTTTTTTTTTTTTTTTTTTTTTTTTTTTTTTTTTTTTTTTTTTTTTTTTTTTTTTTTTTTTTTTTTTTTTTTTTTTTTTTTTTTTTTTTTTTTTTTTTTTTTTTTTTTTTTTTTTTTTTTTTTTTTTTTTTTTTTTTTTTTTTTTTTTTTTTTTTTTTTTTTTTTTTTTTT
>PVJL010006200.1:31374-95994 GCA_004026885.1 Lyroderma lyra | reverse complement strand
CTGAGCTAGAGATTTGGTAAGGTCCCCTGGGGGCTTCAAAGAGCCACTGCAGAATGGTCACAGCAGGTGTTGAGTGAATATCAGTTTGCTCTGACCTACAGCTGGGTCAGAGATGTTGATGATCATGTATTATAAACAAGACCCCTAATTCAGTAGTTAAAGGGAGGGCCAGAACTTTACCTTCTGCCTGAGGATACAATTACCCTCAGCTTAAAACAATCTGCATACTGCAATAGCACAACTTGAACTGATGGTTCTGAGCAACCACAACTTTATTTTAAAATAATTGCCACAGGATGGATTCAGATAATGTTTAAAAAGACGGGAGAGGGAGAGATCCAAAATGTATTTCTGGCAGATGGATTAATAAGGTTCTCTGTGTACAGAGCTAAAGACATTAAAGATTTCCTCTAATAACATGTGCACGAAACACAATTCAGGTTTGCACGTGTCCTTGGCCAGGGAACCTTGGAGCCATGGAAGCAGTTTGTGCTTTCAAAATCACCTTAGTCTCCCATTTTTTCTCCAGTTTGTCATTATGAAACAATATAAATTATACATTTAACAAAACTTGGGTTCTTAGCATGGAAAGCATTGTTTCCTTAAGTAATCAAGGACCAGATTAAAACAGAAAAGTATTTTAAGAAAACACAGGCTCTTTCCTTCCTAGACAAAAATCTTTTTATAATTATCTTATATGAAGCAGAATAATTCAGGGAAATGTTTGTCTTCAAACAAACTCTGCTTCTACATCACCTTACTGATTATATTTAAATTTATTACTTAAATTTATTCTAATCTTATGCACCTTAACCATATGTAACATTTTCTCTCCCAACGTATCTTCTCAGAAACCTACAATTTTCCACTTTACATTCAGATTTTGCCGATTTCCTGTTTTCCATTCTGAAACAAGCTTCCCCTTTAGAACAAACTTAATTGTGTTTACTTCAGAAATACATCTCCATATCGCAAAACTTTTTTTTTTTTTTTTTTTTGCTTTTTGGTATGTGGGTAGCTCCCTGGCTGGGAATCGAACCCAGGCTGCAGCGCTGACAGCGCCAGTGCCGAAGTCTTAAGCCACTACACCATCAGGGAACTCCATATCGCAAAACTTTTAAAAAACAACACAACAATCTTAGTTTTTCTAAAGACAACAATAATCTTAAAGTTATTTTTTTAAACACCACAACAATCTTAAAGTTGTTTTTTTAAACAACACAACAAAAATCTTATTGGTTTTTCTTTAGAAAAAAAAAATTACAATCTTTCAAAGCTTTTTTTATACCCAAAAACATATAACCACATTTCCTTTTATACAGTTGTGCTTTTTTGTATTATTTTTTATTTCTGTGGCTTAAATTATATATTAGAATTCTCAACTTTAACAAACTATTTCTAATGAAAAAAATTTTTAAAAGCATTGTGACTGTCTGTCACACAAGTTTTCTTCAATTGACACATCCATGAACAAATTCAATCATTTCTAGAAATACATTTCATAACAGCACAAAAAAATTTTTAAAGTTTCACCAGACACGTAGATTGTAGTCACAAGGCCTGTGTGTTTGGCCCATCAAACCCTGAATATTCAATAAATCAGACGTGGGGATAGGAGACAACTCATCCAAATGCTGCCATGATGGAACTTTCTAGTTTTCTCACATTCATCTCAGCTGCGCCCTCAAGCACAGGTGTGTTTTATCACAGGGCGGGGGGAGGGGCAGGAACTAAACAAGAGCGCGAAATCGCCAACTCTCCTCAGGTTAACCCAAAATTCAGGCAGGAATCCTCACTCCTCACCACCTCACACCACAAATGAACACAGGGGCCCCAGGACTTCCCACCACGAGCCCTTTCTCTGCCGGGTCCTCTGAGGACCGACGCCCCTCCCCCCACCCGAGTTTGCACACCAGCAGCTTCTCCTCAGTCTCCTCCCGTGTCCCTGCCTCCAAGGGAGACACTGAGGAAAAGCAGGTGCAAAAGGGGGTCCCGCGGGGTCCCCAATGCCACAGCGCCTCCAGGGCAAGCACTGAGGCAAACCCCATTCCCTCAGAGGAGAGGCCCCCACAGGGTGAGCGGCAGCATGGCGACTCTCATCCCCGCTCTCACAGAGGCTCGTGGCTCACCCCTGGCTCCCACGAGAGGGGACACCCCCCCCACTCACCACCGGTTCTCATGAGGGGTGTGAGGCTCCACAGCTCCCAGCTGCCCCGGCTCTCACAAGGGGCTCAGCCTCCTTTTCGGCTCCACACCAGCTCTCATGGGAGATGACAAGCTAATGGCTCGTCCCCAAACCTCATGCCTGGCCAGAGGCCCCTGCCTCACGGCTCAGTCCTGGCCCCCATGTGAGGCGGGAGAGGAGGTGCTCCTGGCTCACTGCAGGTTCCCGCAAAAAGCGAGAGGCGCAGGGCTCCCCCCCAGTTCTCGTGAGAGGTGGGAGGCGGAGACGCGCCGCACGAGGCAGGTGGCATGCGGCTGGTGGGTGGCCCTCAGCTCTCGTGAGAGGCTCTTTCCCGGCTTAACACCCTGGGGAAATGATCCCACCATAAGTGCTCACCTAAATGGGTCCCGGGGGACGTGTACATGGGAAACCAGTTCAGGGGACGTACTCACAGGACGCAGCATAGAGAGTGCTCAGGAGAGAACTCAGCCAGCTGCCATGCAACCCCATTCCAGGCACCCCCATTCCCACACACTGGCTGACGCTGGGATGGAGAACTGACCCCCAAGTTTCACAATGTCCCTTATACTGGGCACCCCATGTGCCACTCACACACAGCCTGGCTGGCTGGAGCTGCGATGGGGAAAACTCATTCAGGTCTGTCCTACCCTTTTCACAGAGCATGCCCCCCTGACCCTCATGTGTGGTCTGCAGCCAGCATGGAGAAATGGCCTCAAGGTTTCTCCTCACCCCAGGAACACCTCTGCTCTTCACGCCCTGGCAGAAGCCAGAAGTCAGATTTGCCTCCAGGTCTCACTTGGCCCATTTTCCCAGGTGCCCCCTCTGCTCCTCACATGCTGGATGCACCTGGGATGGACAATTTGCATCCAGGTTACTGTCACCATGTACCCCTGTGCCCCGTACATGCCACACAACACACACGGAAGCTCTGAGAATAAAGACACATTTCTGAGGGCTCCTGCTGGCTAACGAGGCTCAAACTTGGAAAAAGAGAGCCCAGCAGTCATGTCCACACAGGGGTCTTTGCACGTAAACTGCAACCAGGAAGGAGCTTGCACTAACCCGCCAGCCCCCCACACGGAACTGCCTGTGGAGCACGTGTGTCATGGGCAGAGCAGACAGGACAGGACCAGACTGGAGATGGTGAGACACTGCAGAGCAGAGCTGTCCACCCAGAAAGGGAACTCACTCCAGGGTCACCTCACCCAAGGGCCATGATGCTCCAGGATTTGGCTGTGACACCACTGACCTGCTCCACAGCTGTGCTCTTCTCACAGCCCTCCTGCATCTCAACTGAGCTGTCTGCACTCAATAAAGTTTCCATCATCACTGTACCCCAACTGGAGGATTTCTGTTGGCACTGAATTGAAGCCAGTGACTTTCACTTGACAGACACCAGATGTCTGAGCCAGATTCTGGACCATGGACACAAACACTGGATACTGGAACCTGGACTTTGGACCAGACCTGACACCAGAAGCTGGGCCAGAGTCATGGGACTTGGACCCTGGAGCAAACTCCCAACACCAAGTTGTGCCACAGTCTCAGAGGTGGAAACCAGGTCATGGATGCCAGACACCAGATGCCAGAGCCTGACATGGGATGCCAGTCCACAGATGCTAGATTCCAGACACTGAACCCTGCAGCCAGAGATGGACATGGGCCCTAGACATAGACCCCAGAGATGAAGCTGAACCTACCAGACCCTGAACCCCAGAAACCAGGTGCAGAGCCAGTCTACGAACTAAACCCTGGTGCACAGGATGCGGACACAGACAATAGAGTCATATTCAGGATGCAAGAGACATGCTGTGGAGTGGAACCCAGACATCAGACCCTTGTGTTCAGATGACAAAGGACAACAAAGCTGAATCACAGACCCCAGATTCAGAACCTTTAAACGGACCCCCGACTCATAGCCAGACATCAGGGCCTGAGCAAGACCCCTGACCACGAACCCTGGACCCTAATCTACAACCCTGACCTTGATTCCTCACACACTAACTCCCAAACATATACCTGCGAACCCATCTGCCCTTCAACATTTCACACACCTACACTGGTGTGCAATACACTATGAGATTTAATACAGCACAGGAGAAAAGGGTGCAATCAAGAGACTCAGCTGATATCCCATGAATGAGGCTGCTGCCTGTGAAACCAAGTACGCTGCAGGGTTAGGACCTGTTTGTTTGGGATTTTCTCTAGGCTGTAACACACAGAAATACCCCCTTGCTCAATAGGAACTGTGAATGACTGATCCTATTGGTCTAGGTTCTCAAAAGGCCCAAAGAAAAAAAGACTGATGCTTCTTCTGTTTTGGATATTCTCTTATCTAAGAGCTCAAATTAGTGTCGAATTTGTTAAATACACTAGAAATTGTATTAGTTTCACGCTTTACAACAGTGATAGAAACTACAGAATCCTGAAACTAAAAGCATTAAAATTCAGATTCTCTTCACAGATGTTAATGTAAAAAGTGAACCATTTTCCAAGTCCAAATACAATACCTACTACCTGCATGGGGTTCCATACTGACTATTTTCATGGGCATAACATAGATCACAGACCACTTCACAGTGTACATGCAGCAGGTCATGGTCTGCCCCTGTGCACTGAGGTGGGTGTGGAATCCCTGTATCAGTTACTGAACCCCATTTATCACAATGGAGGGATGAGGCAGTATTACTGCATATGGGCCTCAATCTCCCAATGTCCTGTCACCTCATGCAGCTATCTGTCCACATGGCTAACTTTTCAAATATGTTTATTTTTAAATTGTGTATGTTCTTAGTCAGCCTGTCTTATTTAGATTGTACATGTCATTACATCTGACAATCATGTCACCATAGTGTGATGAGTAAGATTCCAGTAACAAATTCCACTTTATACAAAATGACCATGCTGAGAGGGATGACCCATGTCTCACACTAGTGGGTGTTCTCTCCATTTATAGGATCTTTAAGACAGGCACATGTTTAATTAACCAAGGTGAATACAGGCACCACTAAAGGAAAAATAAAATGATAAAATGAAATCAATACATTACCCACAAACATGGCTGTTTATTATCATTATCAACTATACTGTGTATAATACATGTTTGCTGCTGCTGTACTTGTAGACAACAGGCAGCACAGGAGGCTTGTCACCACAGACATGTGAGGAATGCACTGGGCCACGTCAGGACAGCTGTGACGTCTTTAGGTGATAGAACCTTTTCAGCTCTATTTGAGTCTTTTGGGATCATGGCCACATATGCCGTCTGCCATTGACAGAAACTTCATTATGTGACACAGGGCTACATACACAGATGAATGACACTGAACTAGGAATCCAGAAATTAACACATCCACCATCTATGGTTGTGTGACAAGGGTCAGCCACATTAATTAACATAAAGAGTCTTTTCAGTTTTCTTTCTTTTTTTTTTTTTTTATGTGGGTAGTTTCCTGGGAATCGAACCCAGGCCACAGTGTTGACAGCACCAAAGCCTAGTCACTACACCACCAGGGAACCCCCAAGAGTCTTTTCAAAAACCAGTGCTGGGTAACTCACTAATCACCTGCAGAGAAATAAAACTGGACCCTTACCTTACATCACAGAAGACTGACTCAAGGAAGAAAGATAAAAGTCTTAAATGTAGGAGGTTAAAATAAAAACTCTACAAACAAACATCGTGATGAATCTTCATGATGTTGGATTTATGTGGTTCATCAATCTGACACCAAAGCACAACAAAAGAAATGATAAGTGAGATTTCCTCAATATTAAAAACTATTGTGCACCAAAGAAGCTATCGGGAAAGAGAAAAGACAGCCTACAGAACCAAAGGAAATAGATGCACGTTATACAATGTACCTGATAACACTGTGATCCAGAATATACAAAAAATTTTACAAATCAACAGAAGACAAACAAGTAAATTTTAGAAAATGACTTTAAGAGGACTTTCTCCAGAGAAGAGATACAGGTTGTGAACAGGCACACTTAAAGATGTTAAACACCATTAGTCATGATGGAAATGCAAGTTAAACCCACAATGTAACACGCCCTTTACACACACTGGAATGGCTATAATAGAGAAAACAATTGTTGACAACAATGCAGAGAAATTAGAAACTCAAACATAACCTGTGCCACATAAAATGACAGTCTGCATGTACAATACTTGCATTTTCTCAAAAAATAATTACCATACAGTTGAACTTTACTCCTAGATACACACCCTAAAAAATTGGAAATCAGTGTTCAAAAATTACTGATCCATGAATATTCATAACAGCAGTATTCACCATAGCCAACAGCTTGAAACAACTTAAATGTCCATAATGTGTGAATAAATAAACAACATGTGCAAATGCATAAACTGAATGACATATAAAAGAATGAATTAAAATGGTCAGCCTCTATGGAAAATGGTATGGAGATTCCCCAAAATCTTAATAATATAGATAATGTGTAACCCAGAAATCCACTTCAGGGTGTAGAGCCAAAGCATTTGAAAGCAAACCCTCACCCAAATTCTCTGTTCTCCCTTTTCACAGCAGCACGATTCACACTAGTCAAAAGGTAGAAGCAACCCAAGGGCCCACTGACCAATGAATGGACAAAAATTGTGGTTTATACAAAGAAACATTCAGCCTCCACAACTAGGGAAACTCTGACACAGGCTACCACACGGGTGAACTCTGAAGTCACTATGCAAAGTGAACTAAGATGTCACAGAAGGACAAATAGTACATGATTCCACTTGTGTGAGCTTCCACCAAAATCAAGTTCAGACACAGAACGTAGGATGTGGATTCCAGGGCTGGGGGGATGGGAATGGGGAGAATTAGTGTTTTGTGGACACAGTTTCAATTGAGGAAAGTAAAGTCCTAAAGACGGACGTGGTAAAACTTGCACAAATGTAAATGCAGTTACAGCCACAACACTGAACGCTTCCAGTGGTTTAACCAGTAAATATTGTGCTGCATGTGAGTAACCAAAGAGAAAACGTAATGAAGTACTGACACATGTCATGTATGAGACACACAACGTGGGTGACGTGAACACATCCTGAGTGAAAGAAGCCAGAGACAGGCCACCAGGCCCAGAGTCATCGCTGCCCTTTAAACCCATCAAGGCTGTGACCATGAGGGCGTGACAGTAAAATCAGGTCAGAATGGAAGGAGATACTTTATGCAGTTGGGACAGGAGGTGGGAGGTGAGGTGGGGCTGTGCACTGACTGTCATGTGGAAACCACGATGACGTCCCCACCTGTGGGCTGTGGACGGACTGTCACGTGGAAACCACGATGACGTCCTCACCTGTGGGCTGTGCACTGTCACGTGGAAACCACGATGACGTCCTCACCTGTGGGCTGTGGACGGACTGTCACGTGGAAACCACGATGACGTCCTCACCTGTGGGCTGTGGCTGACTGTCACGTGGAAACCACGATGACGTCCTCACCTGTGGGCTGTGGACAGACTGTCACGTGGAAACCACGATGACATCCTCACCTGTGGGCTGTGGACTGACTGTCACGTGGGAACCACAATGACGTCCTCACCTGTGGGCTGTGTGGATGAAACACGGGGAGTGCTGTGTGCGAGACGCCAATGTGGGAAAGCGATGACAGCTGTGGAACCCGAGTGCAGGGACAGAGCATCTGTGCTGCTACTGAACGTTTTCTGGACTCCGGAAACTACTGGAACATGAACGACAATTCTAAACACCCACGTCAATACTACGCCGGAGAAGACATCGGTATTGGGTACCAAGGCCAAGCCCTGTGCAGACCCAGGTCACGCAGAGGGGAGGAGCTGATGTCCCTGCAGCAGTCTGCATGTCACCTAGAGGTGCTGGGGGAAGGCTGGATGAGTAGCCACTGTGCCCTGTGAGACATGGATGACCTGGGAGGTGACAGACACAGCGGGATATTTAATCCCAATTTTCCACATCACTCGACCACAAAAAAACTACAGTAACCAGAAGAGGGTAACACAGGCACAAAACCAAGCACACATAGCAGAGAAGCAGAATGGAGCCAAAATAGAACCTGCATAAATGACGCTTGGAGCACCAGCAGGAACACATATGACAAGGGCACTAAACTCTCTTATGTCACAGAGAAAACTGATGATTTCCCACAGCAGGCCCCTCCTCTGCTGGGCCCTGGGAGTCAGACACCCCTGCCCCATCCCCTCAGCAGAGTTCACTCACAGGCAGCTCCACCTTTCCTGTTCCTCTCCTGCTCTCCCCTCCCGAGGAGATGCTGGGGTACAGCAGGTGCAGGAGGGGGCCCCACGTTGTCCCAGAGCTGCAGGGCCTCCAGGGAGAAGACTGAGGTAAACCACCTTCCCTCAGGATAGAGGCCACCACAAGCCACGGAGAGGCACCACAGCGACTCTCACGAGAGGCTGGACCCCAGATTTGGAAATAACAGCAGTGAGGGCTCCCCCACCCCAGGGCTGGTGTCTCACTTTCAGAATTAAAATGACATCAGTCTTTTTGGAAACTTTTAACTTTACCCTCCCACATCTCTATCTAAGCACAGATTTTTATTATCAGAAAGGAAATGAATATACAAAATAACAACACACACAAATGTCATCCAGGTTAGGAACACCTGTGCCCGATGCAGCACCCGCCTCTGACAATAAGAGGGACAGCAG
This sequence comes from Lyroderma lyra, assembly GCA_004026885.1. Taxonomy (NCBI): domain Eukaryota; kingdom Metazoa; phylum Chordata; class Mammalia; order Chiroptera; family Megadermatidae; genus Lyroderma; species Lyroderma lyra. Next base: position 87,146 of record PVJL010006200.1, on the reverse strand, counting down.
TGGGTTGTGCCACACGGGACCTGAGGCCTCGGTTCCTGTGAAGGCAAATCCCATCATCACAGAGAAAAGGACAAGAAACCAGGTGTCCTGACGAAGAGACTGGACAGACTTAGGCTCACGGAAACTCAAAAGACAGCGGTCCTTTAGGTAAAGGGGGGAGGGGGAGGGAGAGAAGGAGGGGGAGGGAAAGGGGGAGCGAAAGAACCAATGAAACCAACGGTAAATATTTTGGGGGGTATTACCACCTTCTAGAGCAGGGGTGTCCAATCCTCTGGAAGAAGAATCATCCTGGGCCGCACACGTAAAATGTACTAACACTAATGATAGATGATGAGCTTAAAAAAAAAAAAAGTCCATGCATAATTCTCATGATATTTTCAGGAAGTTACAAATTTGTGTTGGGCCACATGTAAAGCCACCCTGGGCCATGTGTTGGACAAGCTTGTTCTAGAACCTTCCCCTATGGTGGTGAAGAGGAAGGACTGACAGCCTTCACACAGCAGTTTCTCAGTGAGACACAATGAATGTCAGACAGTACAAGCAAGTACAAGAGAAGCAATCAAAGTTGGCAAAACTCTTTAAACATAACATAAAGCCTGTTTGAATATTCCAGTATCTTCAATCTTTAAAAACCCTCATACAGAGAGAGAGAGAGAGAGAGAGAGAGAGAGAGAGAGAAACAAACTCCTGTGCTGAGCAGATGATTTCACAAGAGGAGAAGTCATAAGAACCAAACCTGAAAGTGGACAATTTATTCCAAAGAGAAAATAGTGAAAACTATGAGTAGAATTTGTCTTCTCACAAAAAGAAACAAACAATAAAACCACCCGCTCCCCCACCAGCAAACAGGACTGTCTGTCGGGACACTGTTATCAGACTCCACAGGAATAAATTCTAAGCAGGTGACTCAAAAAGGAAGAAACAGTGAGTTTTCTTTAAAATGAGACAACCCTGATAATACTGTATCTAAATACATTTAAATAAAATTAAAGTGTATTTTACAGTATAAGTATGAATCTGGGTTGTTTTCTAAGTGTAGTAATTAAGCCAGAAACCATAAAAATTGACTTAGTTACACACCAGCTCTGGGTTCACAGCTCACTAGTTTGTTACAACAAACCCACAGGCAACACCACACTGGCTTCTAGTTTGTTCCCAACGACACGGGTCACAAAGCTCAGGTAACTGTCTTACAGGGACACAGCAATCGTCCAGGGCGCCTTCCCACCTGTTCTCATTCCTCCTTTATTATTTAGGGAACAAGGACCCGTGTGCACAAGCTGTTTGTGTGTGACGTGTGACATCACCCCCCTTTTACTGTAGTTGGTGATGGTGATGGCGTGGGCAAGTCCAGTACCTATAAGGAACCATGCTGTAGAGCTGACACAGGTGGCACCAGGGAACTGCAGCCCTTACTACAGGTGACACACACGCAGGTGTCGCTCCCAGTGACACCAGAAAACCGCAGAGAAGAGCTTCTCCAGGTGACGCGCGCCCAGGTGCCGTTCCCACAACGGCCGCTAGAGGACAGCAGAGAGCAGGTGTGCTGGCTCCGCGGTAAAACGAGACTCGGCACCTCTGGGGCTCACGCCCTTGGAGGTGAACCCCGTCCATGACCTTCACGGGCCTCACCTGACCTTCTGCTCCCGCTCACCAGGGGAGCTCAGCCCCGCGGTCCAGGCAGAGCTGCATGGCTCAGCAGTGAGCCGGGAGAAGTGCCGGCTGGACGGCAGGTAGAGGCAATTTGCCCTAAAGGTGTACTAATGGGCCTAAATCTTTTCTTTTTTATTTTTTTGGTGGTTCCCTGACTGGGAATCGAACCCAGGCTGCGGCATTGAGAGCGCCGAAGCCTTAAGCCACTACACCACCAGGGAACCCCAATCTTTATTTCTTGATAATAGGAAGCAAGAAATAGCTGCACCTGCACCCAGTACTCCTCCCTCACTGTCGTGCACCAAATTCAGGAACAATAAGCCAAGATTTCCTACTCCAAGCTCCTCCTCTGACGGGTACCCTGAAGACCAACACCCCCCGCCGGGGCTTCAGGGTCCTCCTGGGCCGCACTCCTCACCTTTTGCTTCCATGGTGGTCCCTGCACGAATCCTCCTGAAGACTCCTGAGGTCACCTGAACCCCTCAGCTCGGTGGGGCCACCAGAAATGCCTTAGGCGCCTCTGACAAGGCCGAGCGAAGTCGAGGTGCTCCCGCAGCCTGCTCCAGGGGTACCACGTCGGCTCCAGGTGGGGTTGTGCAGGATCACACGCGGACACGCGGGAGCTCACGGAGGGCCTGAGCAGGCTGTAAACCGGCAGCAGTGCCGCTAGACCACGTCCGGAGTTGGCAAAACTGAGGCTGCACTGACTGCCCAGTCACCACCCACCTGCATCTCCGCTCCTCCCAGCTGGTTCTCATCCTCTACCTCCCCCTCGGGCCCTAAATTGGAGCCCAGTCCCACCCTGCAGCCCCCAGCTGGGGCCTCTTTGGAGCCAGTCAAAGGCTGAGGGTCCGGGGCGTGGCCTTATCCGGCTCCTCCCCTGGGCGGGGCTTGCCCACCTGGGCTTGGCCGGGCTCTCCCCATCCCGCCCCTGCAGAATGAGAAGGGGCTGGTCTCCTCCGCCTCGGTGTCAGGGGCCTCCTCCCAGCCCGGGAAGAGCCTTGGGTCACCACTGGATGGTGGTGTTTCCACAGTGGGGGATGGGAGAGAGATAGGGCTCCCCCCACCCCAGGGCTGTGTGGGCAGACCAAGTACTCAAAGTCCCTGTGTTTGCATCAGGAAACAATCAGCGCACATTCATTCATCATTATTTGGGTGCATTAAAGCCAGTCCATATGAGGTTGAAGTCTGCACTCAAAAGAAGCCTAGAGATGTCTGTTTGTTTATGTTTGAAGAGTTATAAAGACAGAACAACAAATGTGCAAATGAATCAGAGCATGTGTGCGCATGTCTGTGTGTCCATGTATGTAAGTACGTGAGAGAGAGATGCACAGAGACAGAGAGAAAGATGGGCATATGAGTCAGAGAAGGTGTATGATGGTATCTGTGTGTTTTTGCATTTCTGAGCAAGAGAGACATGTGAACAGATGTGCAAATGAATCAGAGCATGTCTACGCATGTGTGCGTGTGCTAGCGTGCATGTGTGAGAGACAAAAAGGCACAAAGCAAGAGATAAAAATATGCATAAGCTTCAGAGAAGGTGTCTGTGGTTGTGGGTACCATATGAGTCAGAGCAGTGTATAGTGGTGTCTGTGTTTTTGAGTTTCTGAGTGAGAGAGGCATATGGAAACATGTGCAATTAAATTATAACATGTGTGTACTTGCTCCTGTGTGCATGTGTGTGCATAAGATAGAAATGCACAGAATAAAACAGAAAGACAGGCATACGCGTAAGTGCAGGTATGTGTGGGTGGTAGTGCATTTTTGCATTTCTGAGTGAGACAGACATGGAAACATGTTCAATTAAATCATAATATGTGTGTGCCTTTTTACATTTGCATGTGCGTTAGTACATGAGACAGAAATGCACAGAATCAAACAAAAAGACAGACATAAACACAAGTGCATGTGTGTGTGTATGTTGGTTTTTGCCTTTCTGAGTGAAAGAGACATATGGAAACATGAGCAAATTAATCAAAACAAGTGTGTGCATGTTTGCATGTACAGGTGTGTGCATAGGTGAGATAGAAATGGACAGAGCCAGAGAGAAAGACAAGCATACATGTAAATTAGAGTGTGTGTGGATGTCGGTGTGTTTTTGCATTTCTGAGCGAAACAGACATATGGAGATGATTGCACATGAATCAGAACATGTGTGTGTGTTTGCATGTACATTTGTGTGCATATGTCAAACAGAGCCAGAGAAACATTCAAGCATATGTGTAAGTGTGTGCTCTTCGGTGTGTTTTTGCGTTTCTGAGTAATAAAGCCATATGAAAATATGTGTGATTCAATTACTACATGTGTGTGCCAGTTTATGTGTGCATCTGTGTGTGTGCATTAGAAAGGCACAGAGCCAGAGAGAAAGGCAAGCATACATATAAGTGCAGGTGTGTGTGGATGTCACTGTGTTTTTCAATTTATGAGCCAGAGAATCATATGGAAACATTTGGAATTAAATAATAACATATGTTTTTCATGTGCACATGTGTGCATGCGTGAAACAGAATTACACAAAGCTAGAGAGGAAACAAGCATATACATAAATACAGGTGTGTGGGGATGTGTGTTTTGAGTTTCTGATCGAGAGATATGGAAACATGTGCAAATGAATCAAAATGTGTGTATGAGTTTGTGTGTACAGATATGTGCATATGTAAGACAGAATTGCGCAGAACCAGAGAGAAAGACGAGCTTACGTGTAAGTGGAGGGGTGTGTGTGTGTGTGTGTGTGTGTGTGTGTATGTGTGTGTGTATTTTGGTGTATTTTTGTGTTTCTGACCAAGAGAGACATGTGGAAACATGTGCAATTAAATCATAACATGTCTGTGCTTGTTTGAATCTGCACGTGTATGCATATGTGAGATAGAAATGCACAAAACCAGAAAGTCCAGCATACGTTTAAGTACAGGTGTGTGTGTATGTCAGTGTGTTTTTGTGTTTATGAGCAAGAGAGACATATGGAAACATTTGCAATTAAATTATAAAATAGCTGTGCTTGTTTTTGTGTGCACGTGCATGTGTGTGAGAGACAGAAATGCAGAGAGCCAGGCTTAAAGACAGGCATATGTGTCAGAGCAGGTATGTGTAAATACCTGTGAGGTTTTGCGTTTCTGAGAGAGACACACATGTGGAAACATGTGCACATGAATCAGAACATATTGGAGTTCCCTGGTGGTGTAGCGGCTTAAGGCTTCGGCGCTGGCGCTGTCAGCGCTGCAGCCTGGGTTCGATTCCCAGTCAGGGAGCTACCCGCATACCAAAAAGCAAAAAAAAAAAAAGAACATATCTGTGCATCTTGGCATATGCGTGTGTGTGCATGAGACAGAAATGCACAGAGCCAGACAGAAATTGTCATACGCTTCAGAGCAGGTGTGTGTGTGTACGTCCATGAGATTTTGCGTTTTTGAGTGAAAGAGACATATGGAAACGTGTGCAAACGTATCAGAACATGTGTGTGCATATTTCCATGAGAAAGAAATGCACAGAGCCAGACAGAAATATGGGAATACCCATCAGAGCAGGTTTGTGTGGATGTGCATGTGTTTTTCCATTTCTGAGTGAGAGAGACATACAGAAAGATGTGCATATGAATCATAACATGTTTGTGTGTGTGTACGTGTGTCCCTATGTGCGTGTGTGCCTGAGACAGGAATGCCCAGAGCCAGAGAGAAAGACAGGCATCCATGTCAGAGCATCTGTGTGGGTTTCCATGTGTTTTTGCATTTCTGAGTGAGAGATACATGTAAACAGACGTTCATACAAATCAGAACTTATCTATGCATTTGTATGTGTTTGTGTGTGCATGTGTGAGAGACAGAAACACACACAGAGAGAAAAATGGGCATACGAGTCAGAGCAGGTGTGTGTCAGTGTCCATGTGTTTTTGCATTTCTGACCGAGAGAGACAATATGGACAGATGTGCATACAAATCACAATGTGTGTGTATGTGTATGTGTGCGTGTGTTTGCTTTCATGTAACAGAAACACACAGAGAAAAATGGCTCAGAATCAGAGCAGGTGTGGTGTGTGTCAGGGTTTTTTATCCTTTCTGAGCGAGTGAGACATATAGACAAGTGTGTGTACAAATCACGTACATACGTGTGTGTGCGTGTGTGTGTAACAGAGATGCACAGAAACAGATAGAATGACGGGCATACGAGTCAGGACAGGTGTGTGTGGTTGTCTTGTGTTTTTGCATTTCTGAGAGAGAGAGACATATGGAAAGATGTGCATGTGAATCAGAACAGGTTTGTCAGTGTGTGTCTGTGCGTGTATGTGTGTGTGCATGTAACAGAGATGCGGAGCCAGGGAAAAATTGGACATATGAATCAGAACCGCTGTGTGTGTTTCCATGTGTTATGCATTTGTGAGACATGTGGAAAATCATGCTTACAAATCAGAGCATGTGTGTGCGTGTTTGTGTGTGTGTGAGCACGCGCATGTGTTACACAAAGATGCGCACAGCCAGATAAATAGGCATATGAGCCAGAGCATGTGTGTGTAAGAGTCCCTTTTTTTTTAGCATTTCTGAGTGAGAGAGATCAATGGACAACTTTGCATACAAGTCAGAGAATCTGTGAGCGTGTGCACATGTGTCCATGAGACAGACTTACAGAGCCAGAAAGAAATGTTGGCACACCAGTCAGAGCAGGTCTTTGTGGGCGTCCATGTGTTTTTACGTTTCTAGGTTAGGGAGACATGTGGACAGATGTGCATCCAAATAAGAGCATATGTGCGTGTTTGCATGTGCATGGTTGAGACAGGAATCCACAGAGCCTGAAAGATGAGCATACGAGTCAGAGCACATCAGTTTGAGTGTTTGTGTGTTTTTGCATTTCTGAGAGAGATATATGGACAGTTGTGCATACAAATCACAATATTTGTGTATGTATGTGCATGTGTGTGTGTGAGCGTACATGTAGCAGTGATGCAGAGCTCAAAAGAAAGATGGGCATAAGTTACAGCATGTGTGTGCGCATTTCAGTGTTTTTTACTTTGTCAATGAGACAAATGGACACATGTGCATACAAATCACAACATGTGTGTGCATGTGACAATGACACAGAACCAGAGAGAAAGATGGTCATACAAGTCAGAGTAGGTGTGTATTGGTGTCTGTGTTTTTGCGTTTCTGAGCGAGACATATGGAAAGTTGTGTATATTAATCAAAACATGTGTGTATGTGTGTGTGTATGTGTGTGTGGGTGTGTGTGTGCTTACAACAGAGATGTACAGAGCTAGAAAGAAACATTGGCATACCCGTCAGAATAGTTGTGTATGGGTGTCCATGTGTTTTTGCGTTTCTGAGCAAGAGAGATATATGGACATACATGCACATGAATCAGAGCATGTGTGTGCCTTTTTGCGTGTGTACACGTGCATAAAAAAGAAATGCAGAGCCAGAAAGATGGGCATGAGTTAAAGCACACTGAATTAGGGTGTCCGTGTATTTTTGCATTTCTGAGCAAGAGGGACATATGGACCGATATGCATACAAATCACATGTATGTGCATATGTGCTTGTGTATGTGCGTGTGCATGCATATAACAGTGACACACAGAGTCAAAGAGAATGATGGGCATACGCATCAGAGCAGGTCTGTGTGGATATCCATGTGTTTTTGCATTTCTGAGGGAGACACACAGACAAATATGTATACAAATCAGAGCACGTGTGTGCATGGGTTCCTGTGATGATGTGTGCGTGCCTGAGACAGAGAGGCACAGAGACAGAGGGAAAGATGGGCATACGAGTCACAGCCAGTGTGTGTGGTTTTGTTTTTGCATTTTTGAGTGAAAGACACAAATACATAATAGTGCACATGAATCAGAGCATGTTTGTGCGTGTGTTTATACTTGCGTGAGACACACACAGAAACACAGAGGAAGATAGGCCTACGAGTCACAGCTGCTGTCTGTGTCTGTTTTTGCGTTTCTGAGGGAGACGGACAGACCAATGTGCACGAATCAGAGCATGAAGGAACCAGGTCCAGGGTGAGGGGACACAAGGGATGGCCTCCCAGAGGCCTGCAGTGGGGCCCCAGTACCCCCCGAGACATCACTGAGACCCCAACCACTGGCATGAAATAAACCCCTTAAGTGAGACTCTCTAGATTCACTCTGGACACAGAGTCCTCCGGGAACATGAGGGGCTGCTGTGGAGGACTGAGTCTGACCCAGCCTCAGCTTCCATGCAGGAGGTCTGGTGCCGGCCCAGAAGCCAGCAGGGAGGGTCCATGGAGGTGGCACTGATAGAATATGCTCACTTCAGAGAAAAGGGACCTCTCGTACAGTGGATGGGACTGTAAAATGGTACAGTCGCTGTGGGAAACAGAGTGGAGGCTCCTCGAAAAATAAAGGTAGAACCACCTACGACCCAGCAAGCCCAGTTCTGGTATTTACCCGAAGGTAGCAATCAGCACCTCACACAGACAAGTGCACTCATGTATTCAAGATGTGGAAATGACACCACTGGGCACCAAGGGATGGTGCACAAAGATGTGGCACCTGTGGGCCACGAAACACCCTCCAGTCGTGAGACAGGCCATCCTGCCATCTGGGATATACACGGACCCGGAGGACACGACGCTAAGTGAGCTACGCCCGACCCAGGAGGGCCATACTGCACCACCGCACTCTCGCGGTATCGAAACCAGCCCAAGCGGAAGCAAAGAGCACTGCGCCCGGGACGGGGGAGGGGCAACGGGGAGACGATGAAGCAGGATCCTTGGTCCAACAATGTGACGACTACAGTTCAGAACACTTTACTACGTACTTGACCTGTGCTGGGACACAGCCTGGGAGCCCTGCAGCAACCTCAAAGAAAGCCTGTTCTAGTTCCTTCACCCAGAGAAGCCACACCACACGGAGTCTGTCTGCTCCACAGCGGCTCTGGAAGTGAAGCATCTGTGGGGTGTGCCTCCCCGTTTCCATCCCTCCCATATCCCACACATTTCTGTCCCTTGCAGGCTGCAGCTCGATGCAGAAAAGGCGACTGTCCTAGATGTACTTATACACGACCTTCGAGGGCACAGTTTGGAGGTGCAGACGCACGGGACACTTGTAAAAGTGGCACAGCAGCGTCTCACTGTAGCCCACGAGGAAGTAGAACTTGTGTGCGGGCAGCTGCCTCAGGACCAGCGCACAGATGTCCACCTGGTTGGCGCGGCGTTTCAGGACCACCTGGTCGGCCAGGCAGCCTGGGAAGGTGCCCAGCATGAACTTGCGGAGGAAAACGTCCTCCACAGTTCGCTCCGCGGCGTGGTGCTCCCCGTCCAGGTTCCCTGAGGAGAGAAGGGCACAGCCGGTTGGCTAAAGCTCCAGAGGCAGGGGGCCCCCAATTCCACCCCCAACACCCCCTCTCCTTTCTTCTGTAATTGCAGTAAGAGTAACAGCTTAAGGTTCAAAGTGCACTGTTTCATTAAACTCCGAAACTAATCCCGTGAGGTAGGCACGTCATGATCCTAGAAGATTAGAGCCGAAGCCAGGACACCCAGTGCAGACGACCCCTTGTCCACTCGTTCCTGACTGCCTTACAGAAGCACTGGTCATCCCACAGGCCAAAGAGACGGCCACTGGCTCCTTCCAAGGTTAGGACAGGAGCCAGGACCTTTGCCAGTGGACTCTCAGGGGACCCTGGAACTCCTGTATTTTGAGTCTGAGCACCTACCTCCACACCGTAGAACCCAAACCTGAGAAGGGTGGGGACAAGAACCTTTAAATAATTTCTCGGGAGCTCCCTGATGGTGTAGTGGCTTAAGGCTTCGGCGCTGGTGCTGTCAGCGCTGCGGCCTGGGTTTGATTCCCAGTCAGGGAGCTACCCACATACCAAAAAGGGAAAAAAAAAAATAAATAAATAATAATAATAATAATTTTTCTAGATCCAAACACCCAGGTTCAGGTTCCTCATACAGAACGGAACCCAGTTAATGCTTGTTAACATGCAGAGTTCTGCTCTAGGAAGCCACGGTGACCGGTGACTTAGGAAGTCTGCACAGATCCTGGGGAAATGCAGGGCTGGGCTCTGCAAGCCTTTCCTCAGAGTAGTCTTGTCAATGGAGCAAAACATGACCTTGTGCTTCTATTTAAAGACACTTTGCTTATTGCATCAGCTGGTGACCACTGAGCTCTGTCCCCACAGCCGGTGACTGGTGCCTGAGAGCACATGTTCTCAGAGAGACACTGCCTTCTCGGGCCTCATGCAGTACGCAGCTACTTCAAGGCAGCGGAGTCACCAACCAGAAGCATGCGACTGGGGAAAGAGGGCACCAGCAGATCTCTAAAAGGACCGATCACTGTGTGAAAGCAGAACCGCAGCTGGGAAGGTGCCAGGTGGGGTCCCCACCGCCGGGAATGACCGGGAAGCGCCAGCAGGCGAACTCACAAAGGCAGGGTCTGTGCACACCGTCGGCAATACTCGAGCTTCAGCAAAAACCTGCGCATTCAGGGCGCACCCCCGCCCCCATGCTGCATCCCACGGGGTCTGTGTGTTCACTGCTCCGATGACAGACAGTAACGTCAAACAACCTTTGCCTTAAGCCACGCAAGTCATTTCCACGGGGGATCCACGGAATCCTCGCCGCCTGCGGAAGAAGCCCCTCTCGTGTCCCTTTCAAACACACTTCAACACTGGTGACCCGCACGCCTCTGCTTTCTCACTTCTTGGACCGTGTTTAACTGCACTGACTCCTGCACGGACGACTGAGTTGAATAAAACCTCTGACACGGGTTCATTTCGTGTTAGTGGTGACGGTCACACCGGACAACTCCTTGGGCGGGGCCTGGGGTCGTATAACCCTCCTCGCATGTCGCCGCCCGCTCCAGTCTCCCAGGCAGCCACCGGCCCCTCACCTGTGTGCAGCGACAGCCAGCCCTTGCGGTGGGCGATGTGGTGAGGCGCGTGCGCCTCCTCGTAGCTCACTGGCTTGTGCCCCTTGCCCACACGGACTCGGGCCGCCCGATTCTAGCAGCAGAGAAAAGCCGTGAGTCCGCGCGCCCACCGCCCCCGACCGAGCCCCAGGTCCCCCTGAACCCCAGTTCCCTGGCCCCATACCTTCACGGCGCCCTGGCCCCGTGCCCATCTGTAACCCGGCCCCCCGCGCCCTCCTGGCCCTGCCGACCCCTCGCCTCTCCGTTCCCCGCCTCCGGCCCGCCCGCGCTCACCTTGGCGCAGACCGCGGAGGTGTGCAGAGCGCGCCCACTGCACGGCAGCTCTCGGCTCCAGAACAGCACCTGCGTGAGGACGGGCGTGAGGCGGAAACCAGAGCCCCCACCCCGACCCGCCGGGCCTGCGCGCGTCGCCCACACTCACCCGTGCCCCGAGCGCCCGGCTGCACACGGGCGCCGCCATCTTGGGCCGAGTGCAGCGCGTGCGACGTAAAGCCGCGCCTCCGGGGCAAAGGTCAGCGCCGGGAGGCAGCGACCGTGGACGAAACCAAATCGGAGCCGGCGCAGGTGTGCCAGGTGCCTCTCGGGCGTGCGGGGTCCGGGCTCAACGGGGCGGGGCCTCTCGCATGGGGCGGGGTCTCGGCCGGTGAGGGGATGTATCGGATGGGGCGGGGCTTCGTGGGCGGGGCGGGGTCTCTCGGTCTGGGGCGGGCGTCGCTCGTTCGGGGCGAGGCCTCTTGACCCGAGGCGGGGTCTCGGCAGGGGAGGGGTTGTATTGGTCAGGGCGGGGCCTCTCCGGCGGAGGCGGGGCCTCAGCCAGGGGCGGGGCCTTTCAGCCAAGGGCGGGGTCTCAGCCGGGGAGGGTATGTATTGGTCAGGGCGGGGCCTCTCGGCCGGGGGCGGGGCCTCTCGGCCGGGGGCGGGGCGCGGCGGAGTTTGGAGTGCAGCGGGCTCGGAGGACGGCCCTCCCCGCTGTGCGGTTGTGAGGTGGGCTGGGCCGACCGAGTGGGCCTGGAATTGGACCGCCGGGCCGCGGGTACGTCGTGTTTCAGATCCCCAAATCTGATGATGCAGAATGAAGGTTTCACCCTCAAAGAGCTCACACTAGAATCCTGAAGAGGGAAAACGTGGCGCCCACCGGGGCCCGCCCACCCTGCCCTGCCTGGGACCTTCCCCCCCGCCCAGGAGAACAGAGCATTTTCTCAGGTTCTAGAAATCAGGCTGCTGAGTTGTCTCCAAATAACATTCTTTGAAACAAACAACCTCCTGGGTGTATCCACAAATGAAGAAGATACATGGCTTAGTTCGGACCTCGCCCAGTTCTCAAGGATGAGTTATGCGGATGATAGGGTTTCACACGTGTCCACGGTCCTTGGGGAAGGAGCAGAAAGGGCTGCAGGGTAAGGTGGACCATGGGGAGATCCCAGGGCCTGTGATGCTCCGGCCAGAACATGAGCACTGCAGTTGCTATCCAGTAATTATTAATGTCACAGGGAAAGATGACAACACTGGCTATCTTATTTTAGAACTCAACAGCCATGGAAGAAAGCATGAGCTGTGGAGTTGGCCCCGGGTGTAACAGTCCTGGCCTGGTACACCTGAGCCTCAGCTCCATTATGTATAAAACGGCTTTAGTGATAGTACTTGCCTGGTACAGATGCTAGGATAAATAGCTGTCATTGGTTTTGTTCGGTTAAATCTTGTGAAGTCACCAACATGTGGCCATTTTGTACCTACATCACTCACCCTGATGCTGGTTGTGTGCTGCTGTGTTTCCCGTGGGACGGAGGACGAGCCTGTCATCTCTATGGAGGGGAAATGGAGGCCCAGGTGCAGGGCCAGTCACCCACAGAGGGACCAAGATGCCAGGCACTTGGCTGCAGCCCAGTGCATATTCCCGTATCAAGAATGCTTTGATCACACACATGGTGATGGAAGGAGGGACTCTGGGTGACAAGCACTCAATACAACATACAGTGTACTATAGAGCTGCACACCTGGAACCTATGTAATTTTTACTAACCAGTGTCACCCCAATAAATTTAACAATGAACAAAGTAAAAAAAAAAAATCCTTTGACCACTAGAAAGAAGCTGAGTCCTCAAAAAGGACAGTGTCTCTCTTGCCCACTTCAGCAGGGGGGCCGGGCAGGGCTGGGGTGCACTGCAGTGACTGTACTTCCCAAACACAAGACGGCACTTTTAAACTGATAGTAGTTAATGTCCCATGAAGATTGATAATTTTATAATTTCAGGTTTTATAAATCTGTTCCACAGTGCTGAGGAACATGGCATCTGGTACCTGAATTACTGCTTCCTGGCTGTGCAACTTCCACAAGGGACTTGACCTTGCTGAGCCTGCTCCCCTCACCTGTACAAGGTGGGCAGGGATGGTTGCAGTGAAAATCACATTGCAAAATGCCTGGCAGAGGGAGCGGCAGCTAGTAGTTTGCTGCTGTTGTTCCTTGTTTTTCTTTAAAGAACCGAGTCCCTCATACCCACATCCTCTTAGGGAGAGGGACCAGCTGTTGGGGGTTCACGAGCTCTCAGAGGGACACCACTCTTAACCAGAGAAGAGAAGAGGCTGGTCTTCCAGCAACAGTGACAGCGGCACCGACTTCTACGGGTGCAGCAAAACGCTGGCCAGCTGAGCAGGGTTCAGGCTCAGCCCTCGAGGCCATGGGCAGTACCACCATCACACTAGTGTTTTCCTTTTTTTTTTTTTTTTTTTTTTTTTTGCTTTTTGGTATGTGGGTAGCTCCCCGGCTGGGAATCGAACCCAGGCCGCAGCGCTGACAGCGCCAGCGCTGAAGCCTTAAGTCACTACACCATCAGGGAACTCCTGTTTGGTGTTTGGTTTTTTATTGATTGGGGTGACATTGATCAGCAAAAATGACATAGGTCCCAGGTGTACAATTCTACATTCCGTCTTCTATGTGTTGTGTTACGTGTTCATCACCGTCAGTTAGTTCTCTTTCCCTCACTATATATTTGTGTCCCTGTCCCTTCTCCCCCACCCCCCTCCCCCTCCCCCCTTACCCTCAGGTAAACTACTAAATTGACTGTGCCCATGACTTTTGTTTTTTGTTGCTTTCGATTTCTGTGTTAACAAACTAAATTTCTCCGTCCCTTCCCCTTATTCCACCCACTTTCCCCTCCCTCCTCACATCTTAAAGAAGTCCCTCTAACATTCTTTGTAGTGCTGGTTTGGTGGTGATGTATTTCTTAACTTTTTCTTGTCTCAGAAGCTCTTTATCTGTCCTTCAATTTTGAATGTTAGCCTAGATGGATACATTGGTTTAGAGCCTTGCTTTTCATCATGTTGAATATTTTCTGCCAATCCCTTCTGGCCTGTGAAGTTTCTGGTGAGAAATCAGCTGAGAGTCGAATGGGTGTCCCCTTATAAGTTACTACTTGCCATTTCTCCTGCTGCTTTTAGGATTTTCTTTTTCTTTAACTTTTGCCACTTTAATTATGATGTGTCTTGGTGTTATTCCTGTTTGGGATCATCTTGTTTGGAACTCTGTGCATCCTGGACTTGTATGTCTATTTCCTTCAGCAGGTCAGGGAAGTTTTCAGTCATTTCTTCAAATAATTTTTTTTTTTTTTTTTTGGTAGTATGTGGGTAGTTCCCTGACTGGGAATCGAACCCAGGCCACAGCGTTGACAGCGCCAGCGCCGAAGCCTTAAGCCACTACACCACCAGGGAACTCCTTCAAATAATTTCTTGATCCCTTGCGTTTCCTCTGTCCCTTCTGGCACCCCTATGATTCTGATCTTATTACATTTGATGTAGTCCCAGAGGAATCTCAGTCCATGCCTCCTTTTTTGGAAATAACTTGGTAATTAATCTGGCTGGGTGTTTTCTGCTGGCTTTTCCTGCAAATCACTGCTTTGCGCTTCTATTTTACCTAGTTTAGTGACTTTTATTCTGTTCTTCATTTCAGCTAATGTAGTCATTATCTCGCTCTGGCCCTTTACCATGGTTAGTAAGTCGTCTTTGATGCTTGCTCTTTCCTTTGAGGCCTCATGTTCCTGCGTTGGATGAGGGGTGGACAGATCAAGACCGGTCGGCTCCCTCTTCTGTGGTCCTGACTCACTGGTGCTTATAAAGCCACACTCTGCATTTGCCGTGTTGGAAGGCTGAAGAACTCGGGCTAGGTTTAGAGCCGACAGATTTTTATTTCATTTTTTATGACCGACCAGAAAAAGAGAGAGGTTTTCCTTCACTGGGCTAACCCCCTTGTGAGGAGTAGGTTCACACGGGCACAGAGTTCTAACAGCAGCCCCATGCAGTGCCGCGTCTCAGTAAAACTAATGTAAATGACAGGAAGCTGCCTCTGCAGATTTCCTCTGAGGTGCCCATGACCGGTGGCAGGATGAGTCCCGTTTGGCATGTTAAGATGCTCAAGATGGAAGTAGGTGTGAGCTGTAGGGTGTGCAGGCCAGCTCCTCCCAAACCAGCCACTGTGTACTCTCCATAGGGCAGGTGCTAGGAGGGGACGAAGGGACCACCAAGTGGCAGGAAGCAAGGCCAAGGTCCAGACCCAGGTGGGGTGTCCAACACATTACTGAGAGCAACATCTGATCTTGGGTGAGGGGCAGGCCCTCGTCCCTCGTCTCACAGATGCCCGGGACCACCAGGTTCCCAGGTCCCTTCCGTCTCTGAGTGGCTGTCACAGCACTATGCTTGGCTCTAAGAACATCACTGCCCAGCAGCCCCATGGCAAGTTCCAGGGCCTCTTGGATCCTGAAGATGTCCAAGAGGACTTCTGGCTGTGATGGACCCAGGAATGGGCAGGGCAGCCAGGTGCTCGCTCACCACTCGGAGCTCCAGGGCCAACAGGCAAGACCTGCGTATTGAGGAAGTCTGAGTCACAGAGTGGCACTGTGTTCAGGGTCTGGGAGCACAGCCCTTTCGCCAGCCATGGAACTGAAGCATCAACCCCTGAAACAGGGTGAGGGGCCTGATCCTGTCCGCAAAACTCGCCCAGGCTCCAGGGCAGCCTCTCCTGTTCCTACCCCAGAGGTGACTGCCATCCTCACGGCTGGGGACAAGTGGGCTCACCCTTCCTGCTCCAGGGCTCCCACCCAGGGCAGCCACCTGCTCAGTCTTCAGGCTGCTCCGTTCTCAAAACTAAAACCTGTGGGCAAAGGACTGATGTCATTTCAGAGTATCTGAGGGCCCAGGGGTGTGTGGAGTAATTCTCCTGATTACTAAGCAGTTAGTGATCTATTTTATTTTGGGTCCTGTATCCTCTTAAAAATCTGTTGAAACCTATGAATTCTCTCCCCGGAGAAAAGAGCACACTCCTGGTTTTCAGGAATTCAGTGACTGAACCTTAACTCTGGACAATGGAGAGGCCCCCAGTGAAGAACCCCAGCAGCAGGACCCAGCAGGGAGGGCCTCACAGCACCAGGGTTCGGAAACAGGGTTCCAAGGGACTGGCGGGTCGTCACCAGAGCCTTTCCAGTGCCTGAACTGGGGACCCAGGGAGATCCCTGGGGAAATTCCCGCTGTGCAGGGATGCAGCTGGGGAGCTGGGGAGCTTCCAGGACCCTGGGGGGAAGTAAAGGGAGGTCTGGGTATTTCCAGGTGAACCAACATCCTAAAATTTGTGTCAATGACCCAGGAGGAGACAAGTACACAGTGCCTGAGGATTGGAGATCCTTTTTATGTTTCAGAAGGGATGAGGTTTTCCTAAATTTATCAGTAAAAAGTCAGCTGTCCGGAGTCCCAGTGCAGCTTCCCATGTCTGGAGGCTCACAGACCCTGGACTGCACCCTGGACACCACTGGGCCTCCAGAGAAGGGGCCCCCGTGCACAGCACCCACAGGAGTACAAGGGACACAGGCTCCTGGCCACCCCCTTGGGGCCTAGTTTTCCTGAACCCACAAGATTCTCAGAGCCGGTGACCAGCAGGGATAGGTCCTGAGGCTCAGTGAGGTGACTCTGGCCGCTGTTAAGAGACGGAGCAAGGACTTCAGCTGGAGAATCAATGGGGGGGGGGCGGCGCCCCAAGTTGTGGGTCAAATGGAGGCAAGGGGGGACGTGTGACCCAGAGGCACCGAAGTGAAAGGGGCCGATGCCAAGGGCCACGGTGGGAGCCTGGGGACGGTGACTGCTCGGGGTGAGGGCAGCACGCCAGCGGGCGGCGGGGCGGGCGGCTTTGCGGCTGTCACCTACAGAATGGGACGGTGGCAGATACACCACGGAGTTTCCACAGGGACGCTGAGTGCAGACTGGGTCTCTGCTCTCGGGTGTGTGCTGCGCACCCCCCTCAGACCGACACGGACCCAGTTTGGGGAGCAGGAAACTCAGGGCTCGGAAAGGAACCCGTCACCCTCATCCGGGCGTTCGTTTCACAAACATTTATTCCACGCCGACAGTGCTGGGGAGCGCGGGGGCGCGGCCGTCGTGAGCTGCCCACGGCCGACCCGCCCCCCACCGCGCGCGCTCACTGCTGCGCGCACGGCCGGCCTCTGCCTCTGGGCACCTCTCCGGCCCCGGTCCTGGGTCCCCGTGCACCCGGCTGCAGTGAGGGACAGCGAGGACAGCATGGTCCTCTCCACGCCGGGGTGGATCACAGCGGTCTTCGGCCTGTCCCCCAGCTCCCGTCAGCCAGCGCGCACTGGACACCCGCTCAGGGCAGCTGCGCTCGCAGCCGTCTCACCAGCTCGATGAGCTGCTGCACGCTCCTGCTGGGGTTGGACAGGCCGTTGCGGATGTTCTCCAGCAGGCAGCGCTTCAGCTCGAAGACGGCGTCGCTGTACCCCAGGCTCACGGCGGCCATGGGGGGCACTCCCTGCCACAGGCTGGGGATGTGCCACACGTGCAGCTTCTCGGGGTCACAGAAGGCCAGGTCGGCCAGCGTCCGGAGGCCGTCGCTCTGCTTGTCCCCGTGCGCCGTGGCCCTGCTCCCGTCCCCCAGCTGGTCCAGGAGCCACCGCCTGTCTCTGGGCTTGGGGCCTGGGGCAGACGCATCATGGAGGCTCTGATGCACGAACTGGGGGCTAGGCACATGGCCCGCCTTCTCCAGCCTCCGGAATGCGTGCAGAACAGCTGGGGGGACGCTCCTGGTGTCGGCAAGGCTGACCACGGTGACGTTGCTCAGCCCCATGATCAATGTGGCCAGCGAGACCTCCAGCTCAAAGCGCCCGCTGGCCGTGGCCAGGGCCCCTGCGATCACACCCCCAGAGTCTATCACCAGGATGTGGTCACAGCCCAGGTCCTGGCTGAAGCTCTCGGCCACGGTGACGAGCTGCATGGAGGCTCCCCGAGGACCGCGAGTGCTGCCCGTGGTGAAGCGCAGCCCGAACATGGTGTTAAGGAGAGTGGACTTGCCTGTGCCCGGCACGCCCACTGCCGACAGCACCACCAGCCGTGACCGCCTCCCCAGGCGGGTCTGCAGCTCCCTCAGCAGCCCCGTGACCCAGCGCAGCGGGGCGCTCAGCGTGCTCCCGTCCACCAGCTCCAGGGGCAGCCCCCTGAGCAGCAGCTCTGCGGCCAGGCCGGGGAAGTGGGCGAAGCGCCTCTGGCCCGCGGGCAGCTTCCCCGCTTCCACCAGGCAGCTCTCGGCCTCGTACAGCTGCCCCATCTCCCGCAGGAAGTGCTCCAGCCCCAGGGGCTCCGACCGGGGCGGCTCCCCAGGGTCCGTGACCCCCGCTAGCTTTGCTCTCGGGGCGAGCACCGGCTCTGGGGATGGCCGGGGCCTTGGCGGGGACGCCCAGGCCAGCCCCCACTCCATCCAGCGCAAGAAGTACTGCTTTTCACCCGGGGAGGGGCAGCTGAGGCCAGCAACGAAGTCCTGCAGCCCCCCAACGGGGCCACGGTCTGCCGGGGCCACCGTCCCCCCCGGGTCCCCCTGCAGCCGCAGTGCGCCCCTGACGCTGCCGGCGACCCGCTCCATGCGGTCCTTGGCCCGCTGGCACTCCTCGCAGTCCTCGTCCACCCTCAGCCCCAGCTTGCGGGCCGCGTGGGCCATGTCCTCCAGAGACAGCCTCCGGCAGGGGGACCGGGCCACGTGCGCCACGATGGACCGCAGCCTGCGCACGAAGCGCGCACTGTCCGTGCTGCTGACCTTGACCAGCACGTGCGAGTGGTCCACCCGCAGCACGGGCAGCAGCCGGCCCAGCAGCCGCAGGTTTGTGTTCCGCTTCCCGCGACAGGGGCTCAGGATGAAGTAGCACTTGGTGGCCGAGCCCTTCATGGAGGACAGCAGCTTGTACTCCTTCCGGCTGACGTTGTCCGTCAGGATGAACACAGCCGAGGACACTTCTGTCAGCAGCCGGAACTGCAGCCAGTGCGACCCGATGTCGCCTCTGAGGTTCAGAAAGGCCACGGGCTCCGGGAAGAGGTCCAGGTCCTCCCGGCCACTGGGCAGGAACCAGGAAATCTCCACCAGCCCGTCCGCGATCTCCCGGGGGCCAGCGCCCGCGCCCAGGTCGCGATGCCAGAAGCAGTTGCGCTGCCGGTGGCCTGGGCTGAGCACCGCGTTGAGCAGCTGGGACTTGGAGTTGCTGCTGACCTCCATGCGTACGAAGGCGAAGGCAGGTGCCCGGGGCAGGACCATGCTGTCCTCGCGGAGGCCACCTGCGCCCCGCGGGGGCGGGGACCACCACGTCCGCACGACGCCCCTCAGGGCCCACAGCAGGAACGTGTGGCCGTGGTGCTCCGCGTCGGGCAGGACGAGAGGGAGTGCGAACTGGCACAGGGACATCTTCAGCACGACCTCCTGCCGCAGGAAGCTGTCGGAGGAGAGCAGCAGGGCGCAGAGAAGGTCCAGGGGGTTCACGGGCGTGTCGGGGGCGGGCAGCTCGGAGAAGGAGTAGATGTCGGCAGCGACGTCGTCTGCCGTGTCCCAGTACACGATCTCCTCCACCTGGCTCTCCTTCTCCACGGGCCGGGCGTCCGGGGGCGCGTCCAGCACCACGGCGGTGCTGCTCCTGGCCTCGGCATTGAGCGCCTGCAGCTTCCGAAGGAAGTTCCAGGGCAAGTCCCTCGGGGACTGAGGGGCCCAGTTCCTCACGCTGTCGCTGCTGATCTGCAGGGCGTCCTGGAGGCTGAGTTTCTGGACCTGGTACGTCTCCAGTCCCAAAAGTGACAGCATGTCCTGCACGCGGCTCCTCTCCACTGCAGGGGGAAAGGAAGACGGTAAGTGCTCACCATGCATGTCAGGCGGGAGGCAGGGACAGAGCGCCAGCACAGGGCAGCCTCCTTCAGAAAGCGGGGCGCACGCTCATCACACCAGCCAGGAGCCCCGCGTAAGAACCGGCATCACGTGTCTGCTCTCCCGTAACCTACTGGGTCGAGCGGCATGGAGCCCCATTTAACTGGCTGGAGTGACCAGCGATGCACCCAGATGGGCAATGCACCCCATTCTGCAACCACACCACCAACCCTCCAACCTACTGTGCTCCTGCCCCCCACTCTGCCCACTGGTGGTCCCCTCACTGTCACCAGGAACTTCCCACAGGTGACACAGTCACTGATGCACTTATTTCCTTGTCAATGTTCTTTTCTCTTCACAATATATAGGTGAATTTTTTTAAGGAAATGGAGTTACTGCACCAATGATGAGTTTAAGTTTTTATTGTGTTAAGTTGTTGGGAGACCGTCATGACTCTGCACTCCTTTGCGCAGGTCTCCTGTGCGGTCAGCACTGCACACCCAGAGCACAAGGCCTGTCACCGAGTTCCACACCAGATACAGTCAGTACAGATCCTGCCGAGCTCCAGCATGAAACACCGGGAACGCCACCTGACACGCTCACTGAACCACGCCAGGAGGTGACACAGGATGGCTGAGGACCACCGCTGGGTGACCAGCAGCTCTCACAGCACTGGGGCAGAGCTGTGCCCCATAGGGCCCACCTGCTGCCTGACGTCCCCACAGGCTCAGCGAGCTCTACGGGCCATGCGGCTGCCGCTGGACCAGGGCTGGTCAGCTTGCCGCGGGAACCACAGGACTTGTGGGCAGAGACGCCCAAGAAGGAATTCATCCCGGGTGCCACGCAGGTGTCTGAGTTTTGCAGGAGTGCAGCGGGGGACATTGTTTTTCTCATTGCGACACGGAACAACTGTTACTTCTCAGGTGGCACGGCAGTTCAGAGTGGCAGGAAAAGGCCAGAGCAAGGAGCCCGCCTGCAGAAGCACTCATGCCTACTGCGGCCCTCACGGGTCAGCACGGGTCTGTGAAGGGAGCCCGGGGGCCAAGGGCCAGGGGTGGGGCCGTCCACTCACTTTGAGGACCTGTTAAAAACCACGCCCGAGGACCCCAGCCCACTAGGTCACTCCACCACTCCACGGGAATAGCTGCCGGGGGCTTGTTTCTGCGGCAGCACGATCAGTGCGCACACAGGGTCTCGGACGGGGGGATTCTGGTGCAGGCAGGTGTGGGAACCACAAGCAAGATGACGTCTTCCTTCGCCCGGACGGAAGCTGCAGCCGAGAGGAGACACGTGAGACAAACCTGTTGGGAAGTCACCCTCCTGAGCCTCGTTCGTGCCATCTAAAAAAGCCAAGGAAATTTAAGTGTCAGTCGGATTAGGAGCCTGGCACTGACTCAGTCCGCGTCAGCTGAACCCAGGACCCTCCCCTTCTCTTACTAAAACGGCAACTTCTCCCAAGGGGTCGTGATGAAATCCCAGTTACTCCCCCTCCCTGCAACTCCACCGCGCGCAAACCCCGCAGCTCCTACCTCCACAGTGAAAGGTGTAGTCGTCACCCTCCATTTCTCTCCATTCCAGATCTGCAGGAAACACACAAACGCGCGCGCAGTTCCACCAGCAAGTTAGGGCCCTTCCATCAGAGTGGAAGCGCGGACAGAGGGGTGAGCGCCCTGTTAGTGCTGTCACCGGCCTGTGTTTCCTACGTAAACTTCACTCTCTCCAACCCAAAGGCGACAGAGTGGGAGGAGCTACACACAAGATAGCGATCCACTCTAGAGTGTATCCTTTGTAGAATTTACTAAACTTTGTAAAATGAAACATAAATAACTTCATGAAACATATCGACCCATCTTTGATTTTAGAAACTACTTAAAATAGAAGCTGATACAAATTCCTTGGCTCCCATGAACGTTATTTTTATTCTATCATAACACGTTTTTTTAATCACTTAAAATGACACACACACGTGGCAAAGGGCCCACTGTCGTCTGCCCCGAGTGCCCAGCACCGGGCACGTCCAGCACCACTATCCTCATCACAGAAGGGGTTGAATTCAGGGCTATTCAGACGTTTACACAGGGCCTACAGCCATGCTTGCAAATGTGCAACTGCGGGACTAACACTCCCCTAAGCAAGTTTTTATTTTGACTTTTGATCCAACTAAAAGCATCACGTATTCCGAAATTAAAATTATAACTTTAAGAGCTTGTGAATCAAAAAAAGATTCTGACTTTGTCAGAGTCATTCATTCTCTCATGGCTTCTGGGTAACCATCTCACACATCTCACACAGTCTTCAGGAGACAAGGTGAACAGCAGGAGAGAACAGGGCAGGTTCGGAAAGCAAGAGGAAGTCAGAGAAGAAACAGGTGGGTGAGCCACACGGACCACACCGCAACGCTGAACACAGCGCACGAGAGACATCAGATCTCCCCAAGGAATCCAAAACGCTGGAGAACGGCTGGAAAAGGGCTGGAGAACGGGAAACCTGCAGAAAGCAGGGTGGGCGAGGGGGCCCTGAGGGTCAGCGGCGCCACCACCAAGGAATGAGCGTCAGGCCCAAGAACAGGGCCTTGCCCTATTAGGCTTGGCCCGAGAGGTAACAGGGGGATGAGACCAGAATGCCAAGTAGCCAGAGGGTCACGACGGCCAGCTGTGGAAAGCATTGACCAGGGGCCGGAGAGCCCAAGGGGACACAGGCAGAGAATGTTGGCAGCCAGGATAAGCTTGGGTCAGGAGCAGACGCGAGGCAAGGAAATACCACAGCAGAGCTACAGGCAGGGCCGCGGTCAGCAGCCACTATGGGAGCCAGCAAGGGCCGGGTACCATGGGCCAAGGTCTGCACTCTGCACGCAGCTCCTGCTGAACACAGCCCGGGCCGGACAGGGCAGGCTTGGGCGCCAGCCCCTCGGGAACACAGGGGCAGAGTGGGTGGACTCGCACAGCATCCATCCTTTTGTGATGGGCTTCCTTCGCTCAGCGCAGTGCGCGTCACCCAGGGGCAGCATTCTGCAGAGCCCCCTTCCCTGTACACGCTGAGCAGCGTGCCGCTGTGCATGTGCACATCATCTCTGTGCACTGCTGACGCACGCCCAGCGGCTCCTGCGAATAACGGCTCCCCTCCTAACTCAGGCATGCAAGCTTCTCCTCCAGACCTAGCGTTGGGTTTGGGGGGTAAACACCCGGGAGCAGAATGGCCGGTTAACTTCTGAGGGCCCCCAAACTGTCTTGCACACTCCCACCCCCAGTGCACGAGGGCCCAGCGTCTGCACGGCCCGGCCGGCTCGCGGTCTTTCCGGGTTTGTTGCAGTCGCCATCCAGTGGGGTGAGGTGGTGCTGCGCCGAATAAGGGTTTGTTTAACTGAATAAACAGTGTGATTCCTCTCAACTTAGCTGCATGTGTAATATCCAACAGAACACATTCACTTCACAGTTCATGGAAGGCAGATGAAAATGAGTTAGGAGACGTTAGGGCGTCTGGCGTGCGGCCGGCCATACCTGAAAGCTGATGCCATGAGGGGCGCCGCAGCCCCTCTCCCAAAGCACAGGCGAAAAGAGCTGCTTATGCAGCCTGTGACCTGAGAGACCGCAAGGCCATCTGCCCCGGACAGTCCCAACGTACACCTGCTGCTCCAACAAAACACACCATGACTGCTGCGCCACGTGCGCCACGCCCAGTTCAGAAGCCAGTCAGCCGCCCTGAGCAGCTATGACATGCTCAAAATGCAGCAATGTCCCCAAGGAGCGGTGTGACCGTCACTGTCTAATACACACACGCAGGGAAGCCTGGAAGACCCCGAATGGATGGGGACCCAGAGCCCTGTGGGGCAGAAGATGCGCCCGCTGGGCGCGACCACTTTACCTGCGATGGCCACGGCGCTGCCTCTCTCGGACGCCTTCACTTCCCGGGCCACTTCTCCCAGATCTGAGTGTCTGAAACAATTTCAGGGGAAAATCTGTGATTAAAATAACGAAACACCACACTCTCCTTCCCAATTGGCTGCGTGTCAAAAATCTCTTGGGGAGCCTTCAAAAACTACGAGTCCTGGCCAAGCCCCAGACCCTCGAAACCAGAGTCTCAAGAGGTCTGGATCGGGCCTGGGTGTCACGGCCTCCGAGCGCCCTCGGCGGCGGTGACGCGTAGCCAGGCTGGGACGCACTGGTCCAGAGAAGCCAGCGCTCCCGGAGACCAGGAGGCAGAGCGTGAGCGTTGCTGTTCAGAAAGACGTAAAAATACCTGTGCCCTCTGACAGTCACTCCGCTGCTATCCTACAGAAATAATTAAGATTTAGTTACAAAGATGCCGACGCCCGCTTCATACATCACCGCGAGAAACTGGACACCTTTTAAAATCAAAGTCCAATAGCAAGATCCTGGAAGTCTTATTCTGCAACGTTACAAAATATGCTATGGATCTCATTTTGTGGACTTTCTGGAATGAAGTTAATGATGCGTTCACCAGGGAGCAGGTTCTAGAACAGTCCGTATAGTGTGCCGACAATTTAACACAATTATATGCATTGCTCTACAGGTACTAGTGAGGAGATCTGCCAGGATGGTCATCGCAAGTTGATGCATCGGCAGGGGGCACGATCCTGACTCCTCTAGGCAGGTCTGATGGGCACAGTCCGTTTCAGAGCACACTGCCGCAGCAACGTCACAGGAGGAGCAGATGTGCTGATCGCGGCAGGAGCCAGGGCCCTGGCGCTGGTGGAAGGACACACAGTAAGAATGGAGGAGTCCACAGAGGCTCCCCGGCATCGGACGGGCCAGGGTGCACGCCTGACTCCTACGTGCGTGCACAACGTGCATGTCCTAGCTCCATCCACTGAAAGGCCCGAAGACCCTAGAGAAGCGCGGAGCCCACCAGCACGTGGCTGCTCAGCACAGGGTGGCCGGGTCCTGGGAGACGCAGGGGAGCGGGGCTGGGGCACACAGGCGCACACAAGCATCTGCCTTCAGAAAACAAGGAAGGGCTCGAAGGGGCGTGTCACAGGACAAAGCCGCCATCGGAGGGGCTCCCGCGGCCGTGCCTGAGGCAGTGCAGGTGTGCCCGAAATTGAACAGGGGACTCAATGAGAGACCAGTGACATGTGAGTCACTGATCCACAGAGACAATAAGCAGATAGACAAATGGGACGAAGAGGACCCCTGCTTCCAGCGGGGTGCTACCGTGCAGGCAGCTGCCCGCGGAGCGGCGGCGTGGGCAGACATCGCCACCAAGAAACGTCAACAAATGAGACTCCTGGAGGAAATGTCCATGAGGCAAGTCACCTGCCCTGTCTTAGAATGCTCCTCACAGAGAGCCTACGCGGTGCCAGGGAGGAAAACCCAGGGTAAGCAAAGTCAGGGACAATGGGGACAGAGGGCCATGTGTGCCCAGCTGTGTCCTCCGAGAAAGGACACGACACCGCCTGTGCAGAATTCGGGCCGAGCACGCAGAACCCCGATCAAATCACATGGACAAACCCAAAGCAACACGTGCCAGAGGGGAGAGAGCTGTATTATCCCAAAGCGTGAATGTCATTAAAGACCAAAAAAAGACTGAGGAGGTGCTCCAGAGACATACACAAAATGCAACACCTAGGATCTCGAAGGAGGCGCCTGGGGTTCCCTGTGTCTGCAGGCACAGATACGGCCGTACCCACCAGGGCGAGGGGCCCAGGACCCTGCAGGTGCTCTGGGATGCCAGCCTGCAGGACTGAGAAACACTCATCTGCCGTTTAAGCCACCCCATTCGTGGCACTGGGGAACAGCAGCACGAGCTGACTGATGCAACACCCCAAACCTCCTGAAGGAGGGACGGGGCTCAAACAGGACAGGCCAGCAGGCAGGGCCGGAGCACACACTGAAATTCCTGGTTCCACTGGCCATCTGTGCAGGCTCAGGTAGGTTTTAGGTCAGTTACCAGGACAACTAGTAACTACAAAAATCATGAAGACAAGCCCACCTGCCAACTCCAAGTGCAGCCCGCCCAGCACACAGCCGACTGAGCTGGCCTCCCGCTGCCTGCCCACGGGCAGTCCGACGGGCAGTCCGACAGGCAAGGGGGCTTTCTGCACAGCAGCCTCTGGAAATCACCAGGGTCATGAATATCGTTTTCCGATTCCAAACGACAAATATAAAACGCAGAGAAGTACAAGGAAATGCCTTGGCTCTTTCGAAAAGTACTCAATAAATTAACCAATTCTCTTCTCCTTCTCATCTTTTCAAGTTGCCGTACGGCCTCCTCCTGAGTGACGTGCAAGACGACGTTCTCCGCGCCCCTGTGCTCCCTCAGTAGGGGCGACTTCGGTTCGTCTTTGCCCTTCGCCCTCCCCAGACCCTAGGGCACGCAGTCACCAGGGCAGCCAGCTCTGGCACAGGGACGCAGCCGGACTTGCCTCCAGGGCCCCATGGACTTGCCTCCAGGGCCAGGGGGCCGTGCCCACTGTGGAAGAGCACGGACGTCCAGGCGCGCGCGGCAGAGCGGGTGGGCAGACTGCTGTGGTCCAGAGGATGGGCGGGGTGGCCGCCAGGGAGGGGCTCTTGTAACCACAGGCTTGGCAAAAGGTGAGGACACGAGCCAGGGAGCTCCCTGGGGACAGTGGTCCAGGCAGCAGCACAGGCCCGAAGGTGCTCAGGGACCCACAGGACGCGGGTGTGGCTGGCAGAGTGAGCAAGAGCCCGGCGGTGGGAGAGTCCAATACAATTGAGCTTCCAGGCCGTGAGGAAAGACCCTGGCTTCTATTCTGGAAGGTACTCTGAGTCCACAGCCAATGCCTGTCTTCTGTTGAGAACAGATGAGAGATGACGAAGACCACATCTGGGTGGCAGCACCTGAGGTGACAACACGGGAGGGACTCTGAAAGCCTCTGGAAGGATTCCAACAGAATGGCCAGAGCCCGTGAGAAAGACAGAGCCCAGGACACCTCCGGGTGTTCAGGCTCTACCACCACCACTGTCTCCAGAGGGAAGGCGCAGGGTGAGCACGCTGGTGCCCACGTGCCAGCCTGCCACACAGGGCAGAGCTCCTCGGGGATGCTGAACACCTATCAGAGCTAGAAGGGGCTGGGAGGGCCCTGGGAAGTGAGCCCTGCATCGTGTACAGCAAAGGCCACTGTCACCCCTTCCCTGAAGACGTCTACCCACAGCCAAGGCAGAATCACCTTGCCATGTACGCACGGCAACAAAGAAATTAAGGTGCCAAGAAACATAGGGAACCCAAGAAATGAGCTAAAACACAGCTGCAAATAGTGAGACCGCCATGAACTGAGGACACAGGAATCTTCCTAAGAACTCAGCTGCCTTCCCGTGCACAAAAAGAGGCTTAGCGATACGGACGGGCAGGTCCCGTTTACGGCACCAACAAGAGGACATTCAGGAATATGAGCAGTAAACGTGCAGCGTCCGTATGAAAAGTCTCTAAACACTGAAGGTGATGAAAGACCTGAACAAATGAAAAGGCATGTCCCGTGTGGGGAAAGGCTTCGTGTAAATTTTAAAGTAAATTCTCCCTAAATTAACCTGTAAGTGAATTTTCTGAAGTTGTAAGATTCAAACACAGATAAGCCGATTCTATGGAGAAAATATCTGAAGGATTATAATCAGGACAATTCTGAAGGGAGTTCCAACAAGGCCCGAGCCACAGAGAGGAAGGGGACAGAGACAGGCCCAAGGCAGCTCGGAATGTCATCTCTGATGCAGGCAGCGCGAGTCTGGTGACTACTCAATGGCAGCAGCCCGGAAAGAGAACGGTAATCCCTAGTTCTCCCTCCACCAAAGTGAAGAGCCAAATGGGTCTGAGATTCAAACTAGGAAATGAAACAAAAAATACACTGACGTAACATATTAAAGACTTAAACCTCAGAGTAGGGAAGGCTTCGTAAAGTCAAAACGCCAATGAGAGACAGAGGAAAATCTCTGTGACGCAAATGAAGAAAGGCTCATTTTTCTCAAAGTACGAGGTTCACGAGAAAGAGCCAAGGGCATCCCCAAAGTGCATTTCAGCTCCAAACAGAACGAGGAGGAGGGCAGAGAACCCCTGGGAGACACTCTCAGTAACAACAGGGCACAGGGACCGGAATTTGCATTCAAGTCCCTTTTGTACCATTGAAATGTGCATGAAATACGTAAATACTTCCTTTTCTCTTTCTTTTTTCCTTTTTTTTTTTTTTATGATGACCAGCATTTAATAATATTTTTCTTGTGCGGTAGATTTTCAAAGCAGCTTTCAAAGCAGACTTTGAAGTACTTCCTTTTAAAAGTGAGGCGACTAACCATTCTGTAAAACGCGACAACGTACAGCATCTGCAGCAGCACCGGGCATCTGAGTCGCAGTGAACGCAGTCTGGAGCGGAACCGTCCTTAAAGGGAAGAGCTGCTTCTAAGTCAGTGACGCACCAGCCACCAGCAGTAAAGCTGGAACCGAAGGCTCCTTGGCGACAGCACAGCTCTCCCACCAGCTGCCGGACACCACCGTGGCCGCCATCCTGCAGCTTCACGCAGAGGCCACCGACACGGCGGGAGCTCTTCGTCAGAACAGATGCAGGCGCCAACGTCTTGTCTGAGCCCCAGGAACCAAATTTATGTCACCCTTCCTCATTGGGGTCATTTTACATCAAATTTTAACATAAACAGCTTAGCGGGGCCTCCACCTCCTGACCTGAGTAAGTGGGGCAAAAACTGTTCTTACTGACAGGGTTGTGAAGATGAAGAACCTCAGGATGCGCAAAAGTGCGTACAGCAGGGCTGGACAACACACGAAGGACTGTCACTTAGGACAGAACACAGGATTTGGAGGCTCCTCTATGAACAGCCCAGCAGAAGCCAAGGCGCCCCTCCCATCCCTGCCCTGAACGTCCGCACCTGTCCCCTCGGCACCTAGTCTGGTAGGCTGACTGTGGGCTGGCCGGAGGCTCTCAGGAAGCCATGTCTCCCTGGCTGGACTCTGATCTCCCAGCAAAGCCTGCAGAGTAAACATATCTGGAGATTTGGGCTGTCACCAAATGTGTACATACCACAAGTGCATAATTCTCTCTATAAAATGAAAATATGCAAAAAGTTTTGTGACCACAGCTTTGCAATCAGTACTCCTCAGAAAATTACAGATTAGTACCAACTGCAGACTCTTGGTGTCACTCATCGATAGTTGTCAAATCAGCACTAATGCCACTTTCTACAGGGACATGGTTTAGGGCCTACGGGCACACAGAACCACATACCAGCCCATCCTCAAGTCCATCTCTGACCCGTGTCTACAAACTAGTGGGCTTCGATGCCAAATGCACCATCACTCCTTAAAAGGCCTCCGTGTAGCTCCACACAGGGGCCCTCGGCCACCTGCCTGCTGCCCCCAGGCCATCCTGCCTCACCCTTTCCTGTCAGGACAGGAAGGCACGCCGCAGGACCTTGACCCTCTGGGTGAATCAGCCAGGCCTCCGTAGGGACCGGCCCTTGTTTATTCTATTTATGAGCTCAAAGTACTGGGTACTGCTGACCGCTGCTCCTCACACCCAGCAAGGCAGCGGGGAGGTGGAGAGCGCCAGGGGAGCTGGCGTCGGGTCCCGCTTGCTCCGTTAAGGTGCCCCGCACCGAGCCAGTGCACCGCATGGCGGCGGAGGCCTCACCGTCGCGTCCCACAGGCCCCGCAGCTTTACCAGCCCGCTGGGAAGTGCAGAGACGCACAACTTGAACTGCCGTCACACCCACCAGGTCTAAGACCCTGTGAATGGTGGACAGCAGCCAAATGAAGAATTTTACTAACTACAGCAATGACCTTGGGACTAATTGGCCTCCTCCGTGAGGTGGTGTTGGATTATTGTCATTCCCAGCTTTGACGACTAAATTATCAAAACAAAAAGTAATCCTAATGAATTGGTGGTTTTGCCAGTATTTTTTAAAAATCACAAACTGTGTGCCCGACCATTTCCTAGAGGAAAGAGCATTGTAACACCGAGACAGGAGCGTGGTGGTCAGAACAGGGCCAGTCGCCCCGCAGGCCCGCGGCCCGGCCGGCAGCCCAGCAGGCACCGGGCGCGCGGCGTCCCCCGCCCTCGCTAGGGACACGCGGGGGTCCAGGCCTCGTCCCCGCGGCGGCGCGATCGGACCAGCGGACCCGACGCCCAGGGGCGCGCTTCCGTCCCCCGCGCGGCCCCAGGACCAGCCCGGCCGAGGCCGCCCAAGGTCGGCAGGAGCGGGCCGCGGGCACTGGCGGCGGCCGCCTCCTCACCCCGCCCTCGCCCCCGCCGGCGTGGCCCGACCGACGCACTCACCCGGGCGACGCCATGAGCGCGGCCGAGTCTCCGCTCTGCCTCCGCCTCCGTTTCCTCCGCGCTGCGCGACGCGGGGAGGGGCCTCGCGCCGGCCACCGGCTGCCCGCCGGGCTCTCCGGGCGGCGGGGGCGGGGCCGGAGGAGGGGTTTGGGGTGGGGCGGAGCAGGAGGAGGGGCCTGAAGCGGAAGCGGAGGCGGGGCCAGGGCGGAGTAGAGGTCTGTGGTGGGCGGGGCCAGAGGAGGTGCCTGGGGCCGGGGCGGGAACGGAGGAGGGGCGGAGAAGGGCGAGAAAGAGCCGAGCCGGAGGTGGCCTCGAGCAGCTGGGGGCGTCGGGGGCACGGCCCGCGAACCGCCCGCCTGCCCAGGTGTCGCGGGCCGGGACTCGCTGGGAGGAGTCTCCAATGCGGAACCAGGCGAGAACCTCCATGCCCCTGGGCCACGAGACAGCTGCAGGACCGGGTGAGGTCCACACCTCCCGCGATCTGTTTCATGTCCGTAAGAACAGCCTTTCCTTCAGCCGAGCAGTTCAAGGAGTTAAGGAAAGCAGTTACCGCCGCCTCTTTTTACGCGCTGCCGTGTCTTGCACAGTTGTTACCCCTTGTAAAAAGCGTGTAAGACCACACTGCGAGGCCCCGCGGAGCAGTTTTACTGCTCTTTGCACGGTGTTATTAAGCAATAATGAGTCTGGAATTCCTGCCGTGGGCTCACTATTACCTGTGGATACTTCAGCCTCAGTTCCTGTCTCAGCAAATGAGTTTTCAGAATAAATGAGCTCTTATAAACGGAAACGCCTAACAAAAAGCTCTGAACATTGTCGGAGCACATTCCTGTGTTATATTAAATATTGTTGATAATCATTTTATTATTTTTACAACCGTAAAAACAAGAGACAACAAAGAAGTAACTGAAAGCCTTGGTTCTGTAGCCAGAATATCTGGGTTGAAATCTGGAACCTCCCCAGGGCCAGAGTCTCCTCATCTGAAAAAAAGGGATAATAATAAGTCCTGTTCTCTCTGTGAGTGCTGAGTGAGTCAGTATTTTTAAAGTGACTGACACATTGCCAGCAGTGGTCTCCTTCCCTTCCTGTGAGCCCTCCCAGTGTGTGGAGCCTCTTCAGTAAAATGGAGGCTCACAACTGCTGCCTTGAGTTCCGCAGATGTTTCCTAAATGTGAGCTGGTAAGTAACGCCCCCCAGGGGGACCTGAGAGACCCAAAACATAAACGCAAGGGCACCAGGGTCAGGAAGGGCTTTGCAGAATGGGCAGCCACTAAAGGGCCTGATCCGAGACAGTCGTGATTACCACGGGAATGGGGGAGGTCAAGTAGTTTTTTAAAAGAAACATTGTTGGTTTTAAGATATATTTTAAAATAGGCAATATAAGTTCACTGAAATTAAATATTCTCCTTCAACATGAGTTTTTAGTGGGTATATTCCATGAAAATAGTAAGCAAAAGTAAGCTGGATAGCTATCCTAATATCAGAAAAAAATAGACTTTATGTCAAAAAAAAATTACAAGAGATAAAGAAAACCATTATATATTGAAAAAAAGGACAATTGAACAAAACATAACAATTATATATGCACGAAAAAAGAGCCCCGAAATGCATGAAGCCAACATTCACAGAATTGAAGAGACCAGCAGACAGTTCTGTAACAGTTGGTATCTTAATAGCCACTTTTAATAGTAGATAGGAAAACCAGACAGAAGATCAATAAGGACACAGAGAACTTTAACAATACTGCACATCAATTCTACCTGACAACATATTCAGAACTCAACAACAGAAGAATACAGATTCTTCTCAAGTGTACATGGAACATTCCCCAGGACAGACTGTATATGAGGCCACAAAACAGGTCTTAATAAACTTTAAAAGAGTTAAATCATGCAAAGTATCTTTTCTGGGAGTTCCCTGATGGTGTAGTGGCTTAAGGCTTTGGTGCTGGCCCTGTCAGCACTGCGGCCTGGGTTTGATTCCCGGCCAGGGAGCTACCCACATACCAAAAAGCAAAAAAAAAAAAAAGTATCTTTTCTGATCACAATGGAATGAAATTAGACACCTAAAATAGAAGGAAAACTGGAAAAATTACAGATATGTGGAAATTTAAAAACATGCTCTTATACAACCGACAGATTAAAAATTACAAAGGAAATTAGAAAATACTGTTACAAAAACACACACACAACTTATGTGATACAGAAAAATCAGCACTAAGAAAAAACATTATACCTATAAATATTTGTGTTAAAAAAGAAAACTATTACAGAGCTACAATAATCAAAACAGCATAGTATTGGCAGACAAATAGAGACACAGACCAATGGGACAAAACTGAGAGCCCAGAAATAAACCCACACATAAAAGGGCAACTAATTTTCAACAAAGGAGACAAAAACATACAATGAAGAAAGGAAAGCCTCATCATAAATGATGCTGGGAAAACAGTAAAGCCACACGCAAAAGAATGAAACTAAACTATCTGACATCATACACAAAACATTAACTCAAAGTGGATTAAAGACTTGAGTATAAGACCTGAAACAATAAAATACAGAAGAAAACATAGTTACTCAACTACGGACTTTGGTCCGAGAGGGGGTTTTGTGAACTTGAAACCAAAGGCAAGTAAAAGCAAAAATAAATGAAAGGGACTATTTCAAACTCAAAAGTTTCTGCAAAGCAAAAAATACCGCCAACTAAACAAAAGGAAAACAACCAAACGGGAGAAAATATTTGCAAACGATACCTCCACTAAGGGGCTAATAACCAAAATATATAAAGAACTGATACATCTCAATGCAACAAAATTTAAAAATTCAATTAAAATATGGGCAGAGGACCTGAACAGACACTTTTCCCAAGAAGACACAGAGATGGCCAACAACAGATGCCTGAAAAAATGTTCAGATTCACTAGCTATCAGGGAAATGCAAATCCAAACCACAATGAGACACCACCTCACACCTGTTAGAATTACTATCCTCATCAGCAAGACAAGGAATCACAAGTGTTGGAGAGGTTGTGGAGAAAAGGAACCCTCATACACTGCTAGTAGGAATGTAAGTTGGTACAAACACAATGGAAAACAGTGTGGAGTTTCTCCAAACACGACGAGAATTACCACATGACCCAGCAATCCCTCTTCTGGGGATCTACCTCAAAAATTTGGAAACATTTATTTATAAAGATATCTGCACCCCCATGTTCACTGCATCATGATTCACAGTAACTAGGACATGGAAACTACCGGTTGTATTTTGTCATGTATAGTGTGCACTTTTTTTTTTGCCCAAATTTGTGAGGGAAAAATAAGGATGGTCATTATACATGGGTAGCACTAATTCTGTATCTACATAAATGTTTTTAACTTATTTATGTTTATGAGTTAAAAGTGTACCTCTAGAAATCGATGACGATATCCAAAATAATACCCTGAAATATGATCATTGATTGTGTTGAACTTACAGTGAACTTGCAATGAAAGCAATTTCGGCCAATGATTCAAAAAAATGAAATAAAGAGCTATGTAATGTTGTCCACAGAGTAAGTGACTCTGACTTGATAAGATAGGTAATGCCAACTTTATTACCACAGGGTGAACATAAAATTCCTTTTAATACAAAAAAACCAAACACCTAAATATAGACAAATAAAAATTTGAATTAAAAAATTAAAACGAAAGATTTCTCGCCTGACAGTTTGGGTCAAAAACATGGTTGTGCATTATACACAGGACACATTACACCCAGCCAAATATGGTAAGTGTCCTTCCGCTAATGGCTGGATGAAGAAGTCGTACCTGCAGACAGCAGCTATAAGAAAGACGACACATTACCCTTTGTGACAACTTGAATAGATGTTGAGAGCATCATGCTAAGTGAAGTAGGTCTGATGGGAAAGGGCACTGACCACACGATTTCACTCGAGTGGGATATAAAACAAAAGGCAACAAACAAGATGAACTCACAGACACAGACAACACCAGAGGGGCAGGGGGGCGGGAGGGAGGATGAGCAAGATAATGGGGCTCAGACACTTGGTGTGAAAGTAGACTGGGCAATGGGTGGTGGGTACATAAGGAATACAATATAGATAATGTATTATAAAGTTGTACCTGAAACATATAATGCAGTTGACCAATGTTACCCCTATAAATTACATTTAACAAATTTTTAAAAGAATAAAACAAAAAGAGAAAAAATTTTTTGAAGATTTCAAATCAACAACCTATCTCGATGTCTTAAGGAACAAAACAGAATGAAGAACACACCACATCCAAAGTTAGCAAAAGGAAAGAAATATTAAACAATAGAGCAGAGAAAAATAAAGAGTAGAAAAATAGAGAAAAATCAGTGAAATAAAAACTTTTTTCTTTGAAAAGAGCAACAAAATTAACAAACCTTTTGCTAAACTCACTAAGAAAAAAGGAGGGAAGACTCACATCAGAAATGACTGTGTGGACAGTCCTACTGATTTTCCAGAAATAAAAAGAACTGTAAGAGAATACTATCAACAGTTGTGCACCAACCAACTGGATAACCAACATGAAAAATAACTTTCTTGGAAATGTAACTGAATAATGAAGAAATAGAAAAAAGGAACAGATGTATAACAAGACATTGAATTCATAATCCAAAAAAAACTCACAACAAAGAAAACTGTGGCCCAGATGGCTCCACTGGTAGTTCTGCCAAACAGTTAACGAAGTAACACCAATCCTTCTCTAACTCTTCCAAAAAATCAAAGAGCACTTCTCATTTATGAGGCCAAGGTTACCCTGATACCCTAGCCAGACAAAGATGCTACCAGAAAACTACAGACCAATATTCCTTACTAACACTGACACAAAAATCCTCAACAAAATACTAGCAAAAACAAACCCCAGAAACAAAAGGGATTATACACCATGACAAAGTGGGATTTATTCCTGGAATACAAGGATAATTCAACGTATGAAAATCGAGCAATGTAATACATCGCATCAATACAGTGAAGGCATTCACGTGTGATAAGTAAGCTACTTACTCACAAAGAAGTTTTTTCTTACGTTCCAGAGCAGAATGCTGACAAACACCAACAAAGCGACCACATTTCACCAGTCATACGGAAGTATGTCATAGGTAGGGCACAACGTCACTTCCACAACAGTCTTCGGGAAAATGCATAACTTCAATCTCCTCAATCAAAAAACCCAAATTGAGGGACACTCTCTTACAAAATAACCTTCCCATACTCTTCAAAAGTGTCAAGGTCATCAAAGACCAAGAAATACTAAAGAACTGTCTAAGATTGCAGGAGGCTAAAGTGACAGGGTGAACAAATGCAACATGGGACCCTACATCAGACCCCGAACCAGAGAAAGGACATTAGTTGGACAATTAGTGAAATGTGAATAGTCTGTAAATTAGTTAATAGTCCTGTATAGATGTTTTCTAGATTAGATAACTGTATTCGTTATGTAATGTTAGAGAAAGCAGGGTAAAGGGTATGCAAGAACTCTGTGTATTGTATTTTAAACAGCTTTACAGACGTGATTTTCCCATTAGCAATCACTCCCTATTCCCACCCCACCCCCAGCCCTAGGTGACCACTAAACTATTTTTCTGTCTTAATAGAGTTGCCTATTCTGAATATTTCATATAAATGGAATCGTACACTATGTGGCCTTTACTCTCTGGCTTCTTTGTGAAGTCCTAACCCCCAGTACCTATGAAAGTGACTTCACTTAAAAGATGGGTCTTTGCAGATGTGAAGTTGAGATGAGGTCATTAGGGCGGACCCTAATCCAATATGACTGAGTCCTTATAAAAAGGGGAAATGTGGACACAGACACACACATAAAGGGAAGATGACGGCAAGACGCAGGAGGGACACGGTCGACAAGCCGAGGAAAGCCTGAGGGCCCCAGAAGCTAGATGAGGCCTGGAAAAGTTTCCCCCTTAGGACCTCCGAGGAATCAACCATGTTAGTACCTTGGTTTTGGGAGTCTAGACTTCAAAGCTGAGACAATGAATTTCTGATAAGCCACCCGGGTTGTGACAACCAGCATTCTAAAATATCCATGTTGTAGCATGCATAGCTATTTCTTTCCTTCTTATCGCCAAACATACTTCACCATGTGGATATATCATGTTTTGTTTATCCATTCAACATTTGGGTTGTTCTGACCCTTTGGTAGTATGACGAAT
Source organism: Lyroderma lyra (assembly GCA_004026885.1). Taxonomy (NCBI): domain Eukaryota; kingdom Metazoa; phylum Chordata; class Mammalia; order Chiroptera; family Megadermatidae; genus Lyroderma; species Lyroderma lyra. The sequence goes on along the minus strand of PVJL010006200.1, from coordinate 50,991 downwards.
GCTGCTATTCTATAAACTCATGTAAATAAGTTTCTGTCCTTTTGATTGTAGCCGTCCTAGAGGACGTGCAGTGGTATCTCATTGTGGCTCTAATCTGCATTTCCCTAATAACTAAGGATGTTGAGTGTTTTTTGTTTTATGTACCTAATGGCCATTTCTACATCTTCTTTGAAGAAATTTCTATTTAAAGCCTTTGCTCCGCTTTTAATAATTTGTCTTTTTTGGGAGTTCCCTGATGGTGTAGTGGCTTAAGGCTTCGGCGCTGGCACTGTCAGTGCTGCGGCCTGGGTTCGATTCCCAGCCAGGGAGCTACTACCCACATACCAAAAAAAAAAAAAAAAAAAAAAAATTTGTCTTTTTTAGAGTTGCAAGCGTTCCTTTATATATTCTAGATATTGAAACCTTATCAAATATATGTTTTCTCCCATTCTGTGGGTTGTCTTTTTGCTTCCTTGATGGTGCTGTTTAAAGCACAGAAGTTTTAATTTTTATAAAGTCTAATTTATCAATATAAAAAAGTTTTTCATATTTGCAACACCTCCTTACATCTAAAATTACTTCAAAATAAAAAACTATGCGTAAAAACATATGTGAGAGTTCCCTGGTGGTGTAGTGGCTTAAGGCTTCGGTGCTGGCGCTGTCAGCTCTGCGGCCTGGGTTCGGTTCCCAGCCAGGGAACTACCCACATACCAAAAAAATAAAAAATAAATAAAAAATAAAAACATATGTGAAAAAGTATAGAAGGTTATGTACTAATCTACCAACAGGAAACAAATGAAATTACTCAACACAATTTTTTTCTTTTCCTTTTTCTGGATTACCAGTGATGCAAATTCTGAGGAAATTTTGGAAATTGACGTTAGTAAACTTGCCATCCAGCGATAACCATCACTGTAATTGAGTTTCCTATTCTTACAGGCACGTGTAAACATGCAACAGCGCAGATGGATGGCTCACAGACTAACAGAAATTTGTTGCAAAGTAACATCAGGGAGGGGTGGTGACAGCCCCTTCAGGAGGTGATGCTTGAATTGGCTTTCTAGATGAGTGACAGCTCTGCTTTAGGGGAAAGGAGGGGGACTTTCCGACAGAGGGCAGCCAGGAATAAAGGAATGAAGGCGGGGGCAGTGATGGAAACGGCGGCAGTGAGCCACGCAGGACGCTATTGGATGTTGAAGGGCCTCAGGTGATGTGGATGTGACCCTTGCAGGCCATGGGGCATCTCTGCAGAGTTTGGGGCAGGGACACATTCTGATAGGATTTACACTTTATAGACAGTTTATTTATGAAGCTGGTGGGAGGCCGATGAGAGGAATGAGAGAATGCGAGCCAGGGACTCGGCTGGGGGACCTTGCACATGTCCGTCTTGCATTTCACATTCTGAGGACTCACACAGGGGACCATAGGTGCTGGTTGGTCAGACACAGCCCCCGATTACATCCGTGGTCTCAGAGTAATTACATCCCCCCCGCTCCCTTTCAGTCCCTAAAGTGTCTAGGTTTGGAGTATAAATATGATCTATACACATGCAGCCACACCAGAACCTTCACTATTACTATGCGGACGCACTGATACTTTGTGTTGTTTTTTTTTTAATGTTGGTTGCAACCCATTGAACTCATTTCGTGACACACTACTTGTTCCTAACCCAGTTTGAAAAAACTCAGACCTGGATGCCCGCCAGGTCTTGGGAAAGGGGGAAGGAGACAGAGGTTTGGACAAGCTCAGTTTCCGGCCGTGGAGTGCATCGCGACCACCTGAAGCGCTACGGAAAATGCACCTCTCCAGACCCACTGCGTGTGCAGCGGCGTTACGGGTATGTCTATGCAAAGAGCGAGCTCGTCCGACACAGACGTATTATACGTAAGGTTGTGACTACCCAAGTTCAAAGCTGAGCTAAGAGCCACCACTTTAGGGAGCACGTGACAGCGGGGGGAGGGCGGGGAAGCCCAGGCGGCGGGACACACAGCTCGGCCGCAGCACCTCCCGCGCGTTCGGCGAGTCGTTGTCGGATAAGCAGCGCCCCGACCCGGCCGCCTCCGCGTAACCACGCGCGACACCGGCCCTCAGGGCCCCGCGGCGCGCACGCGCAGACGGGGAGGGCGCGGCGCTGAAGCGGTTCCAGAAGGATCGGTTCGAGTGCGAAGCGTCAGCTAGCGGGCGGGGTCGCCGCTGCCGAGGTGCGGCCCAGCGTGGCGACACCTACCGGGAGGGCGGCGGAAGCGCCGCGAGCGCAGCCCGGAAAAGACGCTGCGCGCGGGGCGGGGCCGGATCAGGCGGGGCGGGGCGGGCCGCGCGGAGCGGGCTTTCCAGCGTGACCATCGTTCTTCAACGCCTCCTTTCGTGTGCACAGCTCCGTCCCGGTCCCCTGAGGAAAGCGGTGTTGTGCTTGTGGGTGGAGGTTGGAGCCGGTTCCCCGGGATGAGTGGGAACTCCGCAGGGGAAGAAAAGGAACGGGGACATTCTCGGCTTGGGGCGGGGAGAAGGTGTCGCGGGGCCTAGCCTCCTCTGCTTTTTCCTTCCAGTCCAGCAGACTAGCGACAGAGGGGACACGGAAATGTGCTACGTGGGAGTCTCGTCCAAGAGAAGCTAGCCAGCCGGAGAAGCCCTCCGTGTCGCTCTGAGCTGCTGGCTGAGCCGCTCACAGAGCGTCATGTCTTCTGGGAACAAATGCTGACAGTCACCCACTTTTTCCAACCTCAGCACATTGGTGCCACTCTCAGCCACCGCGCCTTTGACAGCATCACATGTCTGATGCGAAATAAGCAGTCACTGGCTACACTGGCATAGGCCCCTCCACTTGACTCATTGCTGGTCTCTTGGGGGCACGCTGTATGCCTCCCCTGCCTGGCCCCTCACCGCTTAGAACTCAGTGCCAGCCTGGGTGTGAGGGATCACATACCCAGACTGCAAATGGCCCAGGCCTATCAGCTCATCGCTGAGCAGTGTCAGTGCCCTGAGACTCCAGAGCACTTCACCGAGGTGCTGCTCCAGGATAGGCAGGTTTCTGTCTCTAACATTCAGAAGAAAGTCTCTTTAAGTGCCAGGGATGTGCTGGCAGGACAGGTCTGCAGAATTCCTGTCCTGAGGTCTGTCCCTGGTACCCAAAGGGATGCAGAAGCCTCGAGGTCGGCAGGGATCCCTAGTTTCTCCTGCCCTGCCTGCCGTTCTCTTCACTATGACGCGTGCTTACTCAGCAGTACCAGGGAAGGGCTGGGCCTGGATTAGATCTAGTCATGGATGCTGGTCCTCGGAGGGATGAAGGATGTGGCTGCCAGCACCCTATGGGGGCAGGAGCGCTCTCTCGCCTACTGTCTTTTTGCAAGAGGAGGAAGGATCTGTTGTTCTCCTGACCAGTCTGCTGGCCTCCTCGTCGCCACCACCCAGGTTTCTCCCTGTTGACAGATTTTATTAATAAAATCCAGAAGCTGTGAAGAAACTGCAAAACCTCCTATCCGACCAGATAGCGGCTTCTTGATTTTCCTTAAAATATCTCCTTCATGCCCACCACATCTCCTGGTCACCCACTCCCCACCCTCTGGGGGAATTTGACCATTTATACACTTAGTGTCAAAGGCCCAGCAATACAGGCCTGGGACGCCACCCTGAAACAGGAGGGACTGGCATAATCTGTCGACATCTTTTAGTTGAAATGTCAGCAAAGTTGTAGTGAAACTGTAAAATCCCTGTCTGTGACTCCAGCCCCTTTAAGCCTGTGGGGGTGCTGTGGGCCCTTTCCTGTGGTCCCCAACTTCAGTAGCAGGGAGCATGGTGGAGGCTTCAGGCAAGACCTGGGAACACAGAGCCTCATGGAAAGAGGTCTTTGTAAACCATTAGGATGACAGGAACAAGAGCCCCTCCTCCCACAGGCAGGGGCTTCACCTTCCTGGGAGCCACCTCACACTGACTTGGGGCTGCCCCTTCAGAGCCAAGCCCTAAAGAACTGGAGACCCCTGTGGCCACTCTCTGCCTGAGGGCTTGCAGCCCAGACCACAGTGGGGACTGCAACCCTCCCACCTACCTGCGTTGACTGTTACTCTGTTTAAATCCTAAGGGACTCAACTACAAAGTTTTTTTTTCTCTCTCAAGATGTGAATTTTTTTTTTATTGCATTCTACGTACCATGCAGCATAAACAAGTTTTCTTTTTAGAGCAGGAAAAGCACTAATTCCATTCTTCTAACTGTTGTAATGTGGCCACGTGTGCCTGGAGCAGAGAGCTGTAATCCTGGTGGTTTTAAGAAAATGCGTTTTCTGCTAACTGACACTTCTTCTGATGAAGACTTTGAATAGCTATCCTTTCTTATGGATGGCCATGGTGTGAGTGACTGTGCCCCACTCCCCAACTCCTATGTTGAAATCTTAGCCCCCAAGGTAGTAACATTAGGAAGTGGGGCCTTACGAAGTGACTAAGTCGTAAGGGTGGAGCCTCGTGAACGGCATTTGTGCGCTTATAAAAAGAGACCTCAGAGAGCCTCCTCGCCGCTTCCACCATGTGAGGACACAGCAAAACCATGGCCGGCTAAGAACTAAGAAGCGGGTCCTCACCAGATACCAAATCGACCGCTGCCATATCTTGGACTTCCAGACTCCAGGGCTGGGGGAGAGAAATTTCTGTTGTCTGTAAGCCAGTCATTCTGTGGGATTTTGTTACAGCAGCCAGAATGAACTGAAGCACTGGTCTTGTCCGGTCTTGGTTAATTTATGCTTGCTTCATTCATAGGTCAAACTTCTGTTGAGGGTCCCGTGTGGAGGAACACTGTCATGAATCCAAATCCTGAAATAAGCGCATTAACCGTGACCAGAGTTAGAAGACATTTACAAATGCAGGTTGTTCCGCGGAGCAGCTGATGAGGGACTGGGCAGGGGCCCTCCGTCCACGAACCCAGGCGCCCGCGCGCTCCTTCCGGCGGTCAACACAGAAGACCCGCGCGGGCCCGCTTCCGCTTCCGGCCACTGGGGGCGGGACTTCCTGTCGCCGGGGCGGGGCTTTTCTGGTCATCGGGGGGCGGGGCTTTCGGCCGTTGGGGGCGGGGCGGGCCCGGAAGCGGCGGCGGCGGTGGCGCGGGGAAAGAGGGAGGGCCGGCCATGGCTGCGAACCTGAGCAGGAACGGGCCGGCACTGCAGGAGGCCTACCTGAGGGTGGTCACCGAGAAGTCCCCGACCAACTGGTGGGCGCCGCGGCGGGCCGGGGGCGGGCCGGGCCGCGGGAACCGGGGGGTGCGGGGCGGCGCGGCCGCGGACGGGCGGGGGCTCGCCTGTGCCCCGCACTTGCGCCGCCCCCAGGAGGGGCGGTCCTCACCCTGTCACCCCTCGCCCTGCCGCGCGTGAATCCCCGGCCGCTCCCCATCTCTCCGGCTGCCGGCCTCGGTCCGCGGGCCTCCAGGTTGGACCCGGGGCCTGGCTGCGCTCGGTTTCGCCAGGTTCTCCTTTTGTGCCCGGAGACCTCACCGCCGTCCCTGAGAAAGCGGAAGCCACGCCGGGTTTCTTGCAAACGCTGCGGTCAGGGATGTGCCTCTAGAGCGGTCTGACAGCTCTGCTGGCACAGGCAGCCCGGCTTCAGCGGCGTCAAACAAGGGGGTCGCGGGTATGGGTTCCTGGGGCTCCGTGAACATGGATTTCAGAATCTCCTTGCTGTGCCTGAGCCATGGGGAGACGGGTGAAACAACGGCGACGGCTGCCCTCTTCCCTCCACGTCCCCATGGTGTCCACCCCTTGGCTGATGGGGCTTTATGATACTGGAATCTCGGGTCTGCAGTGTCTCTGATGGGCCTGGGCAGCCACACACAGGGCTGGTCGTCTTCTGCACGCACTGGCAGCCATGTGTGGTCATTCTCTGTCACTGTCCTATTTGCTTGGTTTTCACTGACTGGTTTCGAGCACTTTCAGTTCTCAGAAATGCTTGCTGTCTGGTGGACTGGGACGACCAGCTTTGGGAGCAGGCCCGCTGGGTGTGGCTGTGCTGCTGGGACTGGTATGCACTTGTCAGGCGCTCCTGCTTTCCCATCTCTGCCTTCCCTGGCGCCCAGCACGGAGTGGCTTTCAGACAGCCTACTGTTGGGACGCTGAAGATTTATGGGCCTTCCATCACCCCAGGACTTTTGGGGACAAGACCTGTTCACAATTCTGCGGCGGGGGGGGGGGGGGGAGGCAAGCAGCACATTTTCTGTTTGGAAAGTGTCTCTTCTAATTAGGGAAGGTCGTCTGGTAACGAGCAGAGTTCCTTTCCCTTCTGTCCTTTATAATCTCTCGAGCGTTCACCCACACGTGCAGGCACCACTGTTTCTCCAAGGAGGGTCGGTAGGTGTCAGGGCTCCCCGCAATCTCCTAAGTGCCCCATTTTCACATCCACATGCGGCTGCCTGGTTTTGGAACCCAGAAGCGTCTTTGCCCCTCCTCAGTCCTGCCCACTTGGGGGTCTGCTCCTTCGTGTGCTCTTGATCCTCTGGCGTAGCCCTCTCTGACTTCCCTAGAAGACTCCTGCGTGTCCTGACGGGCCTTCAGTCTGGGGCTCGATCCGTCTTTTCAGGGACTGTCACTGCTTTGGGGGTGATACCCTCAGGCCTCCCGTGTCTCAGCCTTCCCTCGGGCTTCTTATTAAAGCTGCCTATGACCACCCAGGTCTAAAGCTTATCTGCCCCATCTCCTGTCTGCCCCTCAGGGTGCTGAGCCACCTCACCCACCCCCAGGCCCCCACAGCACTGGGGTCGTTCAGCTGCATGAAGTCCCTGCCTCTGCCCTCACTGTCCGCAGATGCCGTGTGGCAGGTCCCCACTCACTCGTGGAAGAATGTGTAAACCATGTCCCTGCCCTGCTTATAACTCTGCAGTGCCCTCTGGTTGCCTGTTAAACCCCCGGCTTCTCGCCCTGGCTGACGTCAGCCTTGCACACCTGGCTCCTGACCTCCACGCTTGCCACCCTCCTGTTTGCCACAGTGGCCACACCTGTTCACCATCGCTGTGGCCTTTCTCTCCCTCACCTTACAGGCGGGTTCCTCCTTGGAGCCCTAGTGCTGGCTGCCTCTGCCTGGAGCGCCCTTGCACCTAATTCCAGGGGCCATCCTGGGAGGAACTCCCTCCAGACGCATGGCAGCCAGCCCCACTGGCCACCTTTCTGTCTTCACCAGAAGGGGGGGCCGGGCCCTGTCTGTGCCCCCAGTGCAGGGCTGTGATACGCCGTAGGTGTTCAGGTGAAGGATGGACTCAGGGTGGGGAAGGGGTAAGGACATCGGAGCAAGAAGAGGTCTGCAGTGCGGGAGGCCGTGAGAGGGTCCGCATGGAGAGTGGGCTGGGCAGCAACCGCTCTGCGTCCTGGCTCTTCCTCTTGGTTTTCCCACGCTGCTCCTGTCGATGGCAACACGTTTATCTGCCTCTGGCTCCCGCCTCAGCGCTGGTGGCATGCTCGTGCTGACATGTGTTTCTGGTGTCGGGAGTTAGAAAGTCGTTCTGTTGGCGGGGCCTCCTGGGGGTTACTCGTACCCCTGCTCTCGTCACCGCGAGCAACAGGTGCCTAGTACGTGGATTGGCAGGAACGGCTGCCTTCCACGGTGCTCAGTGCCCCACCGTCCTGGACCCAGGCACCGGCCAGCGCTCCATCTCTTTCCTGTTGATTTGAAAGGAGGTGGGAGCTTGGCGAACGTGGGAACAAGCCTCTGAACTGGGCACGTCCAAGTGTGGCTGCGACGCTTCGTGGGGGAGGGACAGGAAATCCGAGGGGCAGGTGGCAGGCTCCGAGCTTGGCTCTTCAAGCTGCTTGGTCCCTTCTTGGCAGAGCAGGGCCCAGTGGCCACCTCTGTCCCCTGCTGCTTGTCCAGAGGTCCTGCCTTCTACAGCCTGGGCTTGTGGCCTTCGAGAGGCATGGCCTCTTTCCCCCAGGAGGAGGGTAGGCCACACCAGGCTCTCCCTGTGACGTGCTGTCTGGTGCTCGGCGCCCCCACCCTGTGGTCAGCCAGCGCTGCCTGGAGCTGAGCTCCTGCGGAGTGGGTCCTGCTGGCTGGACTGCTGGCAACCACCTTTTCCAGAATATTCTGGGTGTCTGCCACTTGCCAGGTCCTTTTTGTTTCTCTGAGTGTTCCCTTCAGTGTTTTCTTCTCTCCTGGGAAGCGCGGTTCTTTCCTGGCAGCCAGGTCCCCTGGGCCTGGGTCGGATTTCTCTTCTTACAACTTTCTGGGGCACGGGCTGCTCTGCCCAGTGGTGTTAGCAAGGCCACGTGGAAGCCGGTTTGGTTCCTGCTGGACTGTTCACCCCTGTCTGTTCTGCCTCTGCCGGCCTGAGCTCTGAGTAACCTCCATAGGTATACCCACAGGTAACACAATGGGCCACACTTCCTAAATGCCTCTGGGGCGCAAGGTTTTAAGCCCGAATCTTACAGGAGGAGAAGGGTGTGGCCCAGGGTCACCGGGAAGAGTTAAGGCTCTGCTTGGCCTGAAACCTCTCCCCCGAGGAGCACGCTCCGTCCTCTCCCCAGTGCTGATGCCCACACACGTGCGAGCTCCTGGGTGCCACGAGGGTCCCAGCTGGGAGAGACCGGCCTGCCCAGATCCCCCATCTGTCCCTCCTTCCCGCTCCCCCTCAGGGAGCTCTGCGTTCAGGGACGTGCAAGGGTCCATCTTCTCACCCTCACACACCTAGTGGCCAGGGGAGTGCTGTACACATGCATGTGCAGGAAGTTGCCCCAGGGCGTACAGCTTAGTTTGCCTCCAAGTAGAGGAACGCTCCCTGTCTTCCCAGGTCAGTCCCTCACACGCCCCCGTCGGGTCTTTGTCGTCCCTGCCTCAGAGCCAACACAGCCGCGTGGGCTCAGTGTCAGCGCCACCCACGCTCGGGCAGCGTCCACCTGCTGCACTGGCCTCAGGGCCCACTTGTGTTCTGTTTCAGGGCTCTCTTTACCTACGAAGGCAACAGCAATGACCTCCGTGTGGCCGGCACTGGGGGTGAGTACGACCCCGTGAGGCATCGGTGGGCTCTGGGAGGGAGGGTGAGGTGCAGGAACGGGCAGTCGTGACTGAATGCTGCATCTCAGCTGGCAGTTCTGCCGTCACGGAGGAGGAGGGGACAGGTGCACAGGTGTCCCCGGCGTGTGGCGCGAATGCAGTGCCACATCCTGCGGCTAAGGGTGGCCCCACTCATGTCCACATCGATGTTGGGGGATTCCCTGGGCCTCCAATTTGGGTGTCGGCCAGGCTTGGGCTGCAGCCAGTCAGGTGGGATGGGGGCTGCACTGAGCAGCACAGGGCCCCCAGTCGCACGGTCCCTCCGGCCAGCTTTGGTTTGGGGGTGTGCTAAGTGAAGGTACATTCTCTGTGCTGTCTTGGCCCGGGGGTGTGGGGCAGCACTGCTCTCTGCTGCAGCTGGAGAGCTGAGATGGCACACGGGCCACCCAGGACGCTCACTCCTTCTGCCCTCCTGGTGGCCCCAGTGCACACAGAGCCACCTTCTCCGAGGACGGGTAGTAACAGTGCATGTGGTCAGCTGGCATGGGGTGACCTAGAAAGGGCTGCTGGGATACGGGGCAGTGGGTGGTCCCTCAGGAGCACAGTCTTGGCAGGTGCGGGGCGAGATCCAAGGGTGTGAACTGTGGGCACCCAGCTGGCACCTCGCCCTCCCTGGACTGGAGGCCAGCCTGCCTGACCTGAGCCATCACCCAGCGACTGCTCACCTTGCCACACGGGTGACTGGTGACTGGTTGGTAGAGGACCCCCCACTCACAACTGCCTTCCTCTGATGGTCCTTTCTAGAAGGACTGCCCCTGAGGTGGTCCGTGTGCAATGATGCTGTAGGTGACAGCTACAGAGTCCAGCACTGGAGTGCCTCCTTGCAGCCTGGGAAGCTTTGGAGGAGCCGATAGGAACGGCACCGTCTGGTGCACGCTGGGGCCCGCAGCCTCGCGGTCGAGGGTGTGGTGTGGGGAGGCCCCGTGCCCCATCACGCCCTCCACACGGCTAAGAGCAGAGCCCATGGGCGAGGGCAGCGTGCCTCATAGCAGCTCCCATTCTTCCAGCACCTTAGGTGGGGTCCAGGCAGTGGGACGATTGGTGCAGAGACCTTCCTTTCGAAAGTCTGGGTGTCCAGTTTGTAGCAGAAATGACATTATCTGTGGGTTTACAGAAGTAGTTTTTAGACTCCTGTGGGCAAAAGTCACCCAGGTGGTTGTCATAAATGCCCATCCTGTGTCCCACTCAGCTCGCCCCTCAGCCCAGTGGTGCTGGACCCAGCGCCCATTCCGATACAGGTGACACTGAGACAGCCCGGGCTGCTTCCGGTGGGGCAGGTGGCGTGGCGGGCGGGGTGCTGGGCCGCCGCTGACCCTGCTGTGATGCTGCAGAGGGCGGCCTGGAGGAGATGGTGGAGGAGCTCAACAGTGGGAAGGTGATGTACGCCTTCTGCAGGGTGAAGGACCCCAACTCCGGCCTCCCCAAGTTTGTGCTCGTCAACTGGGTAGGTGACACCAAGGGCTCTGCACCTCGTCCGGGAGTGACCCGAAAGCTCCCTTTCCTCCGCCCTCCTCTGCCTCTCGTGACCGGAGCAGAGGAGATGCGACTTGAGGACCGCTGTGGCTGGTGCAGGCGTCACTGCTGCCAAGGAACACCTGGTGCCCTGCGGGGGCAGCACGCACCTGGCAGCCCAGACTGTCCCCGCAGAACAAATCTCAGTCCCGGGACACTTTCACTGGTCCCCTGCAGGGTGGCCATCCAGAGGGAACACGGGGGCAGGGGAGGGGGCGGGTCCTGAGGCACCCCCGCTCCGTGACGCTGCCCTGGGCACCGCCCTGGCCTGGGTCCCTGGGAGGCGGTGGCGAGGGGCACTGGTGGTCACTCTGCATGTGCTGTGTTGCAGACTGGCGAGGGCGTGAACGACGTGCGGAAGGGAGCGTGTGCCAGCCACGTCAGCACCGTGGCCGGCTTCCTGAAGGTGAGGGCCGCTCCCGAAGGGCTCCTGTAAACGCAGGGTGTGGCCTGAGGCTGCTGGTCCTGCTGCGCTGGCCGCCCACGGGGCTGGGGGGGCGGGGCTTGGCGGGGGGCGGGGCTGGGGGCGGAGGGAGGTGCTTACGCACACCGCCCCACGCACGGTCCCTTCGGTCTGCTCCCGTGTGTCCATCAGGGCGCCGAACCCTGTTCGCTTCCATGAGCATTCGCTGTGCGCTTGTCAGTCACTGCATTTCCCTGGCTAGTGGCAGGGAGGCTCGGACTCGGGTGTCCGTAGGTGCCGACACTCCTTCGAGCGCCGCGGTCTCTGTGCCCACGAGCCCGAGAGCACGGCGCTCACTGGGCATGCACTCAAGGCAGGAAGGTCACGAGCCGACTCCTCAGGCGGAAGTCAGTGGCTCTAAAGACGCCCGCGGCCCGCGGAGCCACCGTGCACTCCAGGGCACCCGCACCCCACACGCCTGCACGCCCAGTGCTGTGCGGCCTGGCGGTCCGGCGGCCCGGCCCGGCCTGGCCCTCTGCTGAGTGCTGCTCCCGCTGCAGGGCGCCCACGTGACCATCAACGCGCGGGCCGAGGAGGACGTGGAGCCCGAGTGCATCATGCAGAAGGTGGCCCGGGCCTCGGGGGCCAACTACGCCTTCCACAGGGAGAGCAGCCGCTTCCAGGACACCGGCCCCCAGGCCCCCGTGGTGAGTGCGCCCGGGCCGGAGGGCGTGAGCGGGTGTACGCCGCCCACGGCGCCGGATTCCTGGTGGGCGGGCTCCCACATACCTGGCTTCCAGCACCTGAGCCAGCTTGAGGCGCAGTGGTCCCCCATGTCCATGTCCGACAGCGGGAGCGGCTCCCCGCTGAGGCTGGGCCCGTCAGCACGAGGAGCAGCTCTGACCCTGGCCGCGGGTTAGACTGCTGTTTGCAGCCTTCTGTGGTGGCCGTGTGTGGCTGGAGGCTATTGGCAGTGACAGTGCTGCACCCTCTCGGCCATGGCTCAGGGTGTCCTGGGTGGTGGCAGAGGGCTAGGCAGACACCTGCAGGCCTGTGGCCCTGGTGCTGGGTGGGTTGCAGGTTCCAGATGCATAGCACGGTTCGTGGAAATTTGGTGGCACTGCCACAGCAGTCAGCTGTCTGAGCCTGCTAAGCCAGCCGCAGGAGCGGCCCCTGACCAGAGGTCTGCCTCAGAGCTGCCTCCAGGGGACTCTCAGGCCGGCCAGGGTCATTGGCACTCAGGCCTCTGCCCACCGCAGACCCTCGGTGTTGTCAGGCGAGCAACCCTGCTGGGCACCTCCCAGGGGCTTTTCAGGGTTACTGGGCCAGGCGCCCCACCAGTGCCATTCTCGTGGCCGAGGCCCTGAGGTGGACCCCCTGTCCCCACAGGGCTCTGTGTACCAGAAGACCAACGCGGTATCTGAGATCAAAAGTGTTGGCAAAGACAGCTTTTGGGCCAAAGCGGAGGTGAGTCGTGCCCGGGGCGCTACGGGGCCTGTGCGGGTGCTGCACTCATGCTCACAGATGTCTGTGTCCGGCGGGTCAGGGTGCAGCCTCCCGTGAGTCGTGCGGGCTGCCTGGGTGGGCTGGGGCAGCCGGACTGAGTGCATCCTTGCAGGAGGAAGAGGAGAGCCGCCGGCGGGAGGAGAAGCGGCAGGCGGAGCGGGAGCGGCGGGAGCGGGAGCAGGAGCGGCGGGAGCGGGAGCTGCGGGAGGCCGCCCTCCGGGAGCAGCGCTATCCAGAGCCCGTGTGTCAGCAGTCTGCACACCCCCGTGAGGTCTTCAAGCAGAAGGAGAGGGGCGTGCCCACCTCCTCTGTGTCCAGCCCCCAGCCAGGTGACAAGGAGGAGAGAGCACGCAGAACCTGTCCCCCTGAGGGCAGCAGCTGGGAGGGGACCCCAGGACCCAGGTGTCCCCTTCCTGCCCTTCACCTCCCCCAGCAGAGGCCTAGTGAGAAGGAGGGTGCATGTGGCTGCAGAATGCAGTCCCCGGCCAGCCCTGACCCGCCCCAGCCCTTGAGCACCGCCACTCACATGGGGGCTGCCTCCGGGGGCCGGGGAGCCTGTAGCGCCCACCTCCCAGGCCCCCAGAGGACGCCAGCCTGGTCCTGCCGACCAGCTTTCCCACAGCATGTGGTCCTGGGGGCGGCCTGGAGCGTACTGGTGTGTGTGCGCAGGGGGGTGGTTCCGCAGTGTCATGTTCGCTGCCTGCGACAGGCCCCCCTCCGGGCATGCAGGGCACAGAGAAGGCTGCAGGTTCTGCCCCTTCCAGCCCCTTGATGTCGCATGTGCCTTCGTTTTGCAGGCAAACTGAGGAGCCCCTTCCTCCAGAAGCAGCTCCCCCAGCCAGAGACGCCCCCCAGCACAGACCTGCCTCACTCCGCCGCGGCCTTCCAACCCGGGAAAGGTGTCTGTGAGGAGCCAGTGCCCGGTGTCCCTCCCTGTGCAGTGCAGGCAGAGGAGGAGGCCGTGTACGAGGAGCCCCCGCAGCAGGACACCTTCTATGAGGAGCCCCCAGTGGTGGGTGCCCTGCATTGGGGTCAGGGCTGCGAGGGGCCACCCCTCCACGGTCATGGGGGTGCACGGTCTTGTTTAAAGCTGGAGCAAGCAGCCTGTGTGATGCTGTCCATCAAGCACCACTGTGCCGGTGGGGACCCCTGCCCCCGGCATGCCCTGTCCCCGGCCAAGGCCACCAGGACCCCAGACTTACTTCCCACCCTTGGGCAGGTGCTGCAGCAGGACGCCGGTGCTGAGCATGCAGACGGCTACCTGGGGCTGACCGGGAAGGGGCTGTGTGCCCGGGCCCTGTACGACTACCAGGCAGGTAGGTGGGGCACAACCGGCCACCCCAGACTGCAGGCCTGCTCACAAGCCGACTCTGGGGCCTCCACAGCCGGCTGGAGGGAGGACAGGAGGGAGCAGGGTGGGGGGACCACAGGTGACCTGGCTGGCAGCCTCGGGAGCATCTGGTGTGCCTGCTGCTGCAGTGCTGGGCCTGGAGCCCACCCTTAGTGGGGCGTGCTGGGGGCGTAGCCACTTGGGGCAGCCTTGGGACGGGCTGGGGCTGGTGCCAAGGCCCCAGGGACGCCGCACAGCATCTGGGCTCACCTTGCAGCTGATGACACCGAGATCTCCTTTGACCCTGAGAACCTCATCACGGGCATCGAGGTGATCGACGAGGGCTGGTGGCGTGGCTACGGGCCAGACGGCCACTTCGGCATGTTTCCCGCCAACTACGTGGAGCTCATCGAGTGAGGGAGCTGCTGCTGGCCTGGGCCCAGGGCCACCCACCCCTCCTGCCCACACACGGTCTCATTGCCGGAGGTGGTGGCCTCCGGGCTTCCGGGAACGGGGCTCCCCGTCACCCCAAATGCAGCAATAACCTGGTGGTCCCCATGAACACTTCCAGCAGCCTCCCAGGCTCTCCAGTCACTCTGATCCTTGACCCCAACAGGGGACACTGAGCCAAGCCCCACCCATGCTAGCCCCCCAGGGTCTCTGCAGGGCCCTGAGTTAGGGGTGGCCGCAGCTGTCAGGGACCTGGGGACCACAGGCAGAGCTTGTCTCTGTAAAGCGTGCTGTGTGTGGTATTTCCATCCCTCCACTGGGGGTGGGCGGTGGGGACGGGGGTGACCAGGCCCCCACCTGAGTGTGTGAAGGAAGCTCTGGATGCATCACAGACACGTCTGTCCTTTGTGAGTCTCACTCTGACCTGCTGGCCCCAAGTGTGCTCTTGGAGTGTGAACTGTCCCCACGGGCCCAGCTCTGACCCGCCCTGTTGTGACCAGACTGCCCGCGTGGGACAAGCCCTCCCTGGGGTCTGTGGTGCACCGCTGCAGCCACCTGCAAGGGCATAAACACGGGGGTGTGACTGAAGTTGGCCTCTGAGTCTCAGTTCTCTGGGAGGGGCCTCGGCCCCTGGGGGAAGCATGTGCATGTGTGGGACCGTTGGGGATGTCACGCTTCTTCGTGTGCCCTGGCAGCTGCTAGGCAGAAGCACCCTGGGGTGAGGGCTGCACGGAGGAGGCCCCAGGGGAGGGCCAGACCCAGAGCCCCAACTCTACCTGCTGGCAGGCAGCCCATCCTGGGAGCCCCCTCATAGGCCGAGCTGCAGGCAGGCCTCACTGTCCTGACCTCACCCCCCTGAGATGGGACAGTAGGACCACCCCTGCTGTGGAGACCTCCTGAGTCAGGTGTTCCTGACTTTGAGGTCAGCTGTGGGTTTGTCTGTTCCCAAACTAGGGGACAGCCTGCAGGTGGGGCTCAGCGCCACCTTGCACTGGGGCTGCAGAGACAGGAGAACAGGCACTTTGATTTCAGAGCCAGGTTAGCTTTTAAGCTTTTGTGGGTTCCCCCAGGGGTTGTCAGGAGCCACCTGATAGCCAGAGATGGGGACCAGACTCCTGTTCCGGGTCCCTGAGGTCCTCATACCTAATGGCCAGGTCCCCAGGGCAGCACTTTTGTGATCTCAGGCTCCAGGCTGTGGAGCCAGCTGAGCCAGCACTGGGGGCCGGACACATGGGCCACGCAGACTCAGGCGGTGGGAGGGGACACCTTTATTGCCAGAGCCCCTCTACTTGGCCTTGCCCTGAGCAGCCACGGCCTCCATGGCCTTCCGGACGGTCTCCTCGTCCCCCAGGAACCGCATGGGCTTGGTGGGCTTCAGTCCCTGGTCCAGCTCGTACACAATGGGGATCCCCGTGGGCAGGTTCAGCTCCATGATGGCCTGGTCTGACATCCCTGGGTCAGAAGAACCAGAACCCTTAGCCCCTGCCAGCCCGTCCGACAGGCTCCGTGACCTTTATGAGCCCTCCCACCCTGTCAGCAAGGCCACAGAAGTGAGTCTGGAGGAGGCTGAGGCAGAACTAGGGGTGACACGGTGGCCTCAGAAATAGCCATGCTAAACCCTGGGCCTGGGTTGGTGCCATGGGTCTCGGCCCAATGTGAACTCTGACGGTACCAACAGGTGCTTGGCTTTAGTTAGCACATCAGCTGTTAGGTTTCCAGAGAGTTCCAAATTCTGGCCATCCTGGCCACAGGAGCAGGGGATGCCCCTACAAAACGGAGTGAGCAAAGGACAGCAAGGAGGGCTGGCGTGGCCATGGTGGACAGGAGGCCCTGCCAAGTGGAAAGGGCAGCTTTTTCTGAGGAAACCGGACCCTGCCGGCCTTCAGCCCCCGCCTGGAATAGCAGCTCACCCTTTGGTATTTCTGCCGCGGGTGGTGCAGGGGGCACGTGCTGGGGCGGTGGGAGGCCTACTTACGTGACCTGGCTGATCCCCGTGCTCCCATTGAGCAGAGGCCTGTGGACACAGGAAGCCCCAGGAGAGAGCAGACGGTGCCCATCTGCTGGGCTCACTGCCAGGTGTGAGGCGTCTATGGGGACCAGGCATCTACGGGGACCTGGCGTCCCGGGCAGTGCTTGGGCACGGGCTTGCCTGTGTGCTCCGGCCAGCGGGAAGGCCACTCAGATGCTCAAGACTGTCCTGGTGTCGGCAGCTTTTGAAGGGGGCCCCTGGAGGGGCTGTCGTGCTGTGGGGGCCAGCCCATTCCCTGCATCCTTTGAGCTGGTCTTATCTCTGCCTGAAGTGGGTGGAGCTGTGGGTCCGTGGCTGGCCAGACCAAGAGTTGCCCCAGAGAGGGCAATTGAGGCACAGCAGGCGACATGACCCGACTAGGGACACACAGCAAAGCAGGATTTGCAGCCAGATGGCCCTGCCTTTTCCTGGCTGGGTGTCCTTGGGCAAGATGCCACCCGAGCCTTGCCTTCCTCCTAGCCCAGGGCTCATGCTCAGGAGGCCGGGCAGCCTTGGGCCCCTCAGGCCCCGTGCAGGGCCTGGGCCCTCGGTCAGTGGTGGCAGACGCCTTCACCCACAGTTTTCTTACTCTTTTTTTTTTTTTTTTTTTTTTTTTTTTTGGTATGTGGGTAGCTCCCTGGCTGGGAATTGAACCTAGGCCACAGCGTTGACAGCGCCAACGCCGAAGCCTTAAGCCACTACACCATCAGGGAACTCCGACCCACAGTTTTCAAAAGCAGGCTTAGTACAGTGTCCCGGTATAGACACAGAGGGACCCCAAGCTTCCCAATGCTGTTTTTTAAGTGGTTTCTCCAACCCCACCAGTTCCATTTAGTTTGAAAACCGCATCCTGGGCAGCAAAACGAGAGGCCACCCTGCTGCCACCCCCACTCCTGCGCCCCAGCTGGGGTGCCTCACCTTCCAGGTGCTTGACGATGCCTCGCAGGCTGTTCCCGTGGGCCGCGATGAGCACCCTCTTGCCAGCCTTGATCTGTGGGGCAATCTCCTCATTCCAGAAGGGCAGGGCCCGGGCGATGGTGTCCTTGAGGCTCTCACAGGTAGGCAGCTCCCCGGGCTTCAGGCCTGCATACCGGCGCTCCTGGGGGGACCCACACAGCTGTTCCGTCCCCAGTGGCCGGTGGCCGTCCCCCCGACCTGGCTCCCGGTCCCGAGGCCCCGCCCCCAGGCCGGCCCTGGGGAGCCCCAGCAGCCCACCTTGCTGATGGAGTTGTAGTAAGGGTGCTTGTCGTCCATGGGGGGCGGCGGGATGTCAAAGGAGCGCCTCCAGATCTTCACCTGCTCCTCCCCGTGCTTGGCGGCGGTCTCCGCCTTGTTGAGGCCCGTCAGGCCCCCGTAGTGCCGCTCATTCAGCCGCCAGGTGCGCACCACGGGCAGCCACATCTGGTCTGTGCCATCCAGGATGGTCCAGAGGGTGCGGATGGCGCGCTTCAGCACCGACGTGTAGCAGATGTCGAACTCCATCTTGGCGTCCCTGATGGCCTGGGCCCCCCTCCTGGCCTCCTCGGCCCCCTTCTCACTCAGCTCCGCATCGAACCAGCCGCAGAACCGGTTCTCCTGGTTCCAGGTGCTCTCACCGTGCCGGACCATCACGAGGCGGTGGGTGGACATGGTGGTGGTGCTGGGGCCCGCAGCAGGCTCTGGACGGGGACAGCCACCTCCCTGTGCCACCAGCTTTATAACAGTCCAACCCCAGCCCCCAGCCCGGCCAACTGCCAGTTGGCATTCCAGGCCCGACAGGCGGTGGCAGGTGGCCCGTGGCACAGCTCTTGGGGGAGGATGGGCCCAGAGCTGAACTTAAAATAGTCCCAGCAGCTACCATCCCCGCCACTCGGCCCAGCCAGGGCACGAAGGGCAAGACTGGGAGGCGGGTCCCAGCAGGCAAGGGCTTCTCTGGAGGAAGGCTCCCCAGAGGTCAGGGCTCCCGGGTGCCTGACACACTCAGGTAGAGACACAGCTCACTCATGACACAACTGGGGACGCGCCTGGGTTGCAGCAGAGAGGCCAGCCCCCAGGTTACGTGTAGTCTGGTAGAGAAGGCAGAACTGCGGGGCCGGGGTAGGGAGTGTAACCACCGTGGGACAAGAGGGGGGACGCCTCACTTTGGTAGCGGTGAACAGGTCCACGTGAGTTCAGACTCATGACACTTTGACAACAGTCCGTCTTACTGCATTTTCGTGTAAAACGTGTGTTTTAATACGAGTGGACAGGGCAGTCTCTGCCTGAGAGACACTTCTGAGCCGCCAGGGGAGCTCCAGGAGGATGGCTGGCCGAGGGCTCCCTGCCATTTGAGAAGAAAGGTGCCAGGCCCCTTGGGGAGAGGGTGACACAGCTGGCTCTGTGGGTGTCTGGGGCAACCCAAGTGGGAATGAGCCAGGCCCTGTCCCAGAGCAGGGGCCCAGGGGGACCCCCAAAGGAGGAGCACAGAACCTGAGGCTGGTGGGGGACCGAGGAGAAGTGGCGACTTCAGATTTACTGAGCAAGGCGGGCTTTGAACAAGGAAGGAGTGACACCACATGACCTGCTTTTAAGTGCTACTTCCAATGACCCTAAAGGGAAGCCATTTGTGGGCATGGGGTGAACCCAAGCTATGTGTCCACGATGTAAGTTCTCTTCCTCTCAATTCCTGCTGGACACTGGCTTGGGTAGGACTTGGGACAGGACGGGGGTGCACAGTGTGTGGCGCACAAGGCGTGGGGTGGGAGGGCAGGCTGAGGACTTGGGGGGGCAGGCTGAGGACTTGGGGCAGCAGTGCAACTTCGCCTGCAGACACTCAGTGTCCCCGGGCATCCATGGGATCCGGCTAGCTGAGCGGCCCCTCCGTTTCCGCAGAGTGGAGGTGGGGGCCGGCAGCCAGGGTCAGGCGTTTCTCTGTTCTGGGGGGAGGAACGCCAGCCCCAAGAATCTGAAGATGTCTTCCTCCGCAGCCACGTGGACAAACGTCTTCTGTAACAGGAGGGGCGGCCTTGGTGTCGGAGCCCCACCCCCACCCCCACCCTCGCGGCAGCGTCTCTGACCGGGGCGCGGGGGTGAGGGAGGGGGAGGCAGGAAGAGCCAGAGCGCAGCCCGGAAGCCCTCCGTGCCTGTGGGTGCTAGGCTGAGGGTCGGGAGCGGGCCGCCCGCCTCGCGCAGCCACACACCTGCTCGGGGTCGTACAGGCCCCTGCTGTTCAGCCACAGGCCTCGCTCCATCCGACTGAAGCGGCGAAGCTCCCGCTCAAAATGCTGGGAGTGCGGGGTGACAGCGTCAGCAGAGCGCCCGTCGCCAGGCCCGGCCCACCCCTGAGCGTGTCCCACCCCTGGCCCTGCCCACCCCTGGGCGTGTCCCACCCCGGGCCCTGCCCACCCCTGGGCGTGTCCCACCCCGGGCCCTGCCCACCCCTGGGCGTGTCCCACCCCG